>JAHKBH010003458.1:0-18476 GCA_019049505.1 Pachyrhynchus sulphureomaculatus
TTTATATTGCCTTCTCGCTCTCACGTGGTGTTTTATGGATAAGTGAGGACTGAGGGGAAGTACCAACTTAATACTTTCATGTATATCACAACGCCGCGCGATTTACTTGTCTCAATGCTTCTGAGTTCTTCTTCTTCTTCCGACTTATAGCTAGGCACTATTGCCTGTTTTCTTGGTTCCCTGCTCTATAGATCGTCGCTCCATCTCTTTCTTGGAATTCCCATTGATCTTCTTCCAGTCGGTGACTTGCCTCTTGCTATCCGTACTATCCTGTTGTTTGCCATTCTTCCCATGTGTTGATCCCATTTCACTTTTCTTCCTCTTATCCACCCGTTGATACTTTCTATTCTACAAGTGCGTCTTGTTTCAGATGTGTAATAGTAGTCATATTACGCTCTTGTATATTCTTGTTTTGGTTTACACGGAGAGGAATGTATTTCTGCCATTGAGGCATCCCGCTATCCTATTAGCCTTCTTGACTTAATGTTCTACTACTTCCTCGGTTTTTTGATGCCCAGGTAATCGACGTCCATCACCTGTTTTATTGGTTTATCTTCCACCACCAGTTTGTTCCTAATCGGCTCTTTTGCTGTAACTATTGTCATGGTTTTAGTTGAGATTGACATATTATATTGTTTTACTGCTATATAGAATTGGTATAGCATAATTTTTAAATTCCTGTTACCCATTCTATATCCCTTCTTTCTTTTGACATTCTTTATAATATCATCCATGACAATATTAAATAGAAGAAGACTTAAAGAGTCTCTCTTGTGAGTTCGATGATCTGAATACATTTAATTGATCTGACGTGTTCTAAGCGTTTAATTTCTGTTTATTAAAAAATATTTAATCTTGATCCACTTTTTGTGTCCTAAATCAATTAACTAATGTAGACAAATCAAAATTATTCCAAAAAATATTTGAAAGTTTTAAAAAATCTCACACAAAAACAAAAATTATAAAAAATTTGCAGAAATTAGTTAATGAAATTTGGCGGCGTGATTCTAAGAAATAAACAAAGTCTGACAAGGAACTTGAAAAGATTGTGTCCAGGAGAATCGAGATAGAACAGTAACTAGAAAGAAATTGAGATTTTTGAACTTTTAGCCAAGGTAAGTTAGCCTTCTGTTTGTGTACGCCGTCCTTTACCCTAAATTCTTATATTCAATACATGCAAATGACTTGTTGCGCCCCACGCTTTTGGGGGCCTATCTCATTTTTAGGGTTCCGTAACAAAATGGCAAAAAGCGGAACCCTTATAATTTCGTCATGTCGTCTGTTTCTATGTCATAGCACCAAAACTTTTACAGTTTATATTCGATCGATATGAAACTACAGAAAGACGTAGAATGGTAACCCTCACAAATAGGTGTAAACAAACATAAGATTAAATTTTTTGGCGGACCTCCGCACAGATCAAATGTTTGGGGGTAAAAAAGTGCATCTAAAATAAATGTACTTTAGGAGTGACACACATTACATATTTGATTTTTTTCAGGCAACCTCCACTTGTAAAGCGGCTGGAAATGAAAAAACCTATACAGTCTACTTCAGGCTCGACTGAACGGGTAGAGAGAAACATACTGAACTGAAAGTACAATCAGAACGAGAATACGAACAAATCGAAAATGAGGAGGAACAGTCTAGAGCAAAGCCTTCTCAGGAGGCTACGAAAAAGAAATTTTTCTTCTGAAAAAAAAATCTGAATGTTTTATATTCTTTTTTTTCTTTGTAGGTCTCGCACAGTCCCTAAAGAGCTACAGAAGCGAGAGAGAAAGCGATTCACGTTTTTCTTGAATCGCTGTAAATTATACTCGGTTGGAAGCACAGTCCTGGGCAAATTATTCCAAAGGGATTATGTTCTCCACATAAAAGTCAGCTTGAAAAGCGTTGTAGAGGAGTAACAAGCTGAACCTAATACGAATGTGAAGTATTAGCGCGACGTGTACTTCTAACATGCACCGCTCTGGTAGGAATTAAGCGGGCCACATCCTTCGAACACTTTCCATAAAATACTTGTAGAATAGGCTCAAGTCGCCAACCGTTCTTCGATGTTCCAGTGAATCAAGGCCGCCGGTCAGTTCCGGGTCCCCAATCAGACGAACAGCTCTTCTCTGAATAGAATCCAACAAATGCAGTGTATGTTTGGAAGTAGAGCCCCAAACATGGGAGCAGTATTCCATAGTCGGTCGAATTTGAGCTTTGTAAAGAATTAACAGTTGTTGTGTAGTGTAAAGCTTTCTGGTTCGAAATAATATTCCCAACTTTGAAGAAGCCCTCCTTGCTATGCCTGCAACATGCTCATGCCAGGACATATTTGCTCCCAAATTAACGCACAACAAATTGATTGAGGATGTTAGAGGAATGGAGTGCCCCGCCATAACTATGTCGGGTTCAGCAACGTTAACTTTTTTAGAAAAAGCCGCCGCCTAGGTTTTTGTAGCGTTAAATTCCACTTGGTTATTGTCACCCCAAGATACAATTTCTTCTAGATCTCTGTTAAGTTGAACAACTTCCCGCTGTCTGCGGACACTCGCCTGAGCAGCCGATGTCCGAGCGTTCAAAGTGAATGAAGAGATAAGTGTACTGTCATCTGCAAAGCTGTAGATTGGATTCTCGGTCTTTTCCAGCAGATCGTTAATATAAATGAGAAAAAGCGTAGGAGATAGTATGGAGCCTTGGGGTACACCGGCGTTGATAGTGAAAGTGTTAGAAAAAAAAATCCGTCGACTGCCACTCGTAAAGAACGCTCTCTGAGGAAATATGAGAGCCACAAACAGAAGTTTTCAGACATACCATAAGAACGTAGCTTAGCCAACAGCCCATCGTGCCAAACACGATCGAATACCTTGGATATGTCAAGAGCAACCGCTCGAGATTCTCCAAAGTGTTTAATTGCGTTGTTCCAAACATGTGTTACATAAGTCAGAAGATCTCCCGTTGATTTATTTTTACAAAAGCCATATTGGTGATTGATAGCCTTTTCCATAAATTGAAAGCAGTGCGATTGGTCGGTAGTTATTTGCCAAGGTCTTCTTGCCTTTTTTAGGTATCGGCTGAACTATGACACATTTCCAGCAGGAAGAAAATATTCCCTTCCTGTAGGATAGGTTGAAAAGTCTACAGAAAACTGGTATTAGTTTCCTCGCACAGTTTTTAAGAACTATGACAGGTATTCCGTCAGCGCCAGAAGCCTTTTTGGTGTCTAGCTTCATTAAAATATGTTTTATGATACGCTATCTAAAGAGAATATCAGGCATCCTTGACTGCACTATGGGAATATTAGGTGGTGTTTTTCCTTGGAAATCGACAGTAGAATGTGAAGCAAAGAATTCTGCCAACAAGTTCGCTTTCTTAACAAGTGTCGTTGCAATAGAATTATCTGGCCATGTGAGTGGTGGTATGGGAGATTTGGTGAAATTTTGACTAACTGCCTTAGCGATTGACCAAAAGGACCTGGAATTATTGGGACAAGCGAGAAGTTTGTTTCTAAACCGTTGATTGTGTGCCTCCTTGGTTTCGTCGATAATTTCTTTGCATCTGTTTCTGGAACGAACAAAGGTGTTACGATTTATGGTGTTAGGATTTTCACGCCATTGTCGGTATACAAGATGTTTAGAAGCTACAGCTTCTTTGCATTTTCGGTCAAACCAAGGCTTGCCGTTGGAAGGGCATTTCTTCGAAAAAGGGATGTAAGCCTCCCTAACGGCCAAAATAACATCGGAAACCTCCCTGGCGCAGTCAGATGGGTCGTCGGATCGAAAACAAACGTCTAACCAAGGGAAAGTTCGAAAATATTCGTTTGTTTGTAGTGCCAAATCTTGCGCGATTTAGGAGCCTCTCTGTCACTGACTGGTAAAATACTCGATGTCGAAAGTAGTTTATGGTCGGAAGAACGTAACGGCGGATTTAGGCTGACCGTGTAAATCTCCGGAGTGGTGGTCAAAAACAGATCGAGAAGACTAGCGAACTCCCCGCCTCGATCAGGTATCCGTGTTTGTTCGTCAGTAAGCTGAGTTAAGCCAACTGACTAAAAATGATTCGGCTTCACGACCTTGTTCATCGGTAGTATTTGAATATTTAAGCTAGTTGATGTTATGGACATTAAAGTCACCCAGGATGGCAATTTTGGCATTTGGATAGTTCATTTGTAAATGATCGATGGTGTCTGCAAGAGAAGCGAAAAGTCTTCTAAAGTTAGTATCACTTGGTGGTCGATAGAGGATACAGATGAACCTTGTGGCTGGTTGAGTTGTTATTTTTAACCACATAACATCAAAGTTTGGGGGCTCCAGAGTCTCTTCTCGTTGGCAAGAGAGGTCGCTTCTGACAAAAGGACAAATTCCAAAGTTACGCCTAAATCGGGAATAGAAGTCGTACCCAGGATAAAGATAGTTGACTGTGATGATCGATGAACTGACCTTGGTTTCACTGCTAGAAATACGATGCCAAACCCTGTTGAAGTTGAAA
Source organism: Pachyrhynchus sulphureomaculatus (assembly GCA_019049505.1). Classification (NCBI taxonomy): domain Eukaryota; kingdom Metazoa; phylum Arthropoda; class Insecta; order Coleoptera; family Curculionidae; genus Pachyrhynchus; species Pachyrhynchus sulphureomaculatus. The sequence goes on from JAHKBH010003458.1 coordinate 4,474, forward strand.
AACAGATCATCAATCAATCCCAAAAGAAAACACAGAGATAATATGAAAATAAAGTTAGAAGATATTTGCAGTGAAAATCCAGATATAAAAAAGAAATTGTCTATTAGGCATTCAGTTAGACGTCTTAGTCTAGAAAATGATCAGCCATTACTATTAAAAATCATTGCGGATATTGCTTTATTTGAGAGTGCAGCAGATGATAGAAGAAGAACGGAAACTATTCGCAGTGTAAAAACTCTTGACGAACTTCCACAAGAATTAAAGAAAATCGGATTTGATATCAGCCGAAGTGGGACATATCTTCGTTTACTACCAAGAATATCTAACAGCACAGAAGGCAAAGACATGTATTAACGGTTCCCGTTAAGCTCACACGTGCACAGACCGATCACCACAAAAACTACATTGACAACCGTTTCGCCGAAACATCGATCCATTATTTGGAAACCTTGCATCAATACTTGGACCAGATCAAGTACTTTTCATATCTCAAGATGACAAGGTTCGGGTGCCTATTGGCATAACTGTAGCAAATAAACAAGCACCTCTTCTAATGTACATGAAATATTGTCAAATTGGGGCACAATGGGGCCCCTAAAGGACACCAGAAACAACCCCAAACTGCACAGAGATGAAATTATTCACCCTGACACTCTTGAGTTCTACCTGTGAGGAAGCTCTCCAACCATGCAACAAGTGAGAGATGAAATCTCATAGACCAAAAAAAAAAACAAATTAACTATCCAAGTGCCGAGATTGCCGTCCTAGGTGACTTTAATGTCCACAATATCAACTGGCTTAAGAATTCAAATACTACCGACGAACAAGGTCATGAAGCTGAATCATTCTCAATCAGTTGTGGCTTAACTCAGCTTATTGACGAACCAACACGGATCCCTGATCGAGACGGGGAGTTAGCCAGTCTTCTTGATCTGTTTTTAACCACCAATCCGGAGATTTACACGGTCACCGTAAATCCGCCGTTAGGTTCTTCCGACCATAAACTGCTCTCGACATCGAGTATCCTGACAATCAGTGACAGAGAGGCGCCTAGACCGCGCAAGATTTGGCACTACAAATCTGCTAAATGGGAAGATCTCTTGGAACACTTTCGAGCTTTCCCTTGAAAGGATGTTTGTTTTCGATCCGATAACCAATCTGACTGCGCCAGGAAGGTCTCCGATGTTATTTTGGCAGGTATGGAAGCTTACGTCCCTTTTTCGAAGAAATGTCCATCCAATGGCAAGCCTTGGTTTGACCGAAAATGCAAAGAAGCTGTTGCTTCTAAGCATATTGTCTACCGACAATGGCGTGAAAATCCTAACACCATAAATCGTAAACGTAACGAATTAGAAACTTCTCGTTTGTCCCAACAATTCCAGGTCCTTTTGGGCAGTCGCTAAGGCAGTTAGTCAAAATTTTACCAAATCCACCATACCACCACTCACGCGGCCAGATAATTCCATTGCAACCACACCTGTAGAGGGAGCAAACTTGCTGGCTGAACTCTTTGCTTCACATTCTACTGTCGATTTCCAAGGAAAAACACCACTTACTATTCCCATATTGCAGTCAAAGATGCCCGATGTTGTCTTCAGACAGCGCATCATAAAGCGTATTTTAATGAAGCTAGACACCAAAAAGGCTTCTGGCGCTGACGGAATACCTGCCATAGTTCTCAAAAACTGTGCAAGGGAACTAACACCAGTTTTCTGTAGACTTTTTAACCTATCCTACAGAAAGGGAATATTTCCGTCCTGCTGGAAATGTGCCACGGTTCAGCCGATACCTAAAAAAGGCAAGAAGACCTTGCCAAATAACTACCGACCAGTCGCAGTGCTTTCAATAATATCGAAAGTCATGGAAAAGGTTATCAATGAGCATCTTCTAAAATATCTTGAACGATTCAATATTATTAGCGATCACCAATATGGTTTTCGTAAACATAGATCAACAGGAGATCTTCTGACTTATTTAACACATGTTGGAACAACGCAATTGAACACTTTGGAGAATCTCGAGCGGTTGCTCTTGACATATCCAAGACATTCGACCGTGTCTGGCACGATGGACTGTTGGCTAAGTTACGCTTTTATGGTATGTCTGAAAGGTTCTGTTTGTGGCTCTCATGTTTCCTCAAAGAGCGTTCTTCTTCTTCTAACACCTTCACTATCAACGCCGGTGTGCCCCAGGGCTCCATACTGTCTCCTACTCTCTTTCTCATTTACATTAACGATCTGCTGGAAAAGACCGGGAATCCAATCTACAGCTTTGCAGATGACAGTACGCTTGTCTCTTCATTCACCTTGAACGCTCGGACATCGGCAGCTCAGGCGAATATCTGCAGACAGCAGGAGGTCGTTCAACTTAACAAGGACCTGGAAGAAATTCTATCTTGGGGTGACAGTAACCAAGTGGAATTTAACGCTACAAAAACCCAGGCGGCAGTTTTTTCTAAAAAAGTTAACGTTGCTGAACCCGACATAGTTATGTCGGGGCCTCCAGTCCTCTAGCATCGTCGCTTAATTTGTTGGGCGTTAGTTTGGGAGCAAATATGTCCTGGCATGAACATGTTGCAGGCATAGCAAGGAGAGCTTCTCAGAAGTTGGGAATATTATTTCGAACCAGAAAGCTTTACACCCCACAACAACTGTTAATTCTTTACAAAGCTCAAATTCGGCCAACTATGGATTACTGCTCCCACGTTTGGGGCTCCGCTCCCAAACATACACTTCATTTGTTGAATTCTGTTCAGAGAAGTGCTGTTCGTCTGATTGGAGACCCGGAATTGACCGGCGACCTTGATTCGCTGGAACATCGAAGAACGGTTGGCGACTTGAGTCTGTTCTACAAGTATTTTCATGGAAAGTGTTCGAAGGATGTAGCCCGCTTAATTCCTCCCAAAGCGGTGCATGTTAGAAATACACGTCGCGCTGCTGCTTCACATCCGTATGAGGTTCAGCTTGTTTCTCCGCGTACAACGCTTTTCAAGCCGTCTTTTATATGGAGAACATCATCCCTTTGGAATAATTTGACCAGCGCTGTGTTTCCCACCGAGTACAATTTACAGCGATTCAAGAACAGCATGAATCGCTTTTTCTGCACACATGCCGCTCCTGTAGCGCTTTAGGGACTTCCCTGCAGCACGTGTGCTAGACCCATAAAAAAAAAAATAGACCCCCGCTTCGCCGATAACAACTGAAAAATTACCCTGTGAAAGGCCTTCGAGAAGTCAGTATAGACAGCATCGGCATGCATTCTGCGCTCGAACGACTCCAACAGGTTAGTCTTGTACAGTACAAGGCTGTCTGTGGATGATTGCACCCTGCTAAAACCAAAGTGATTCTCATTAAGCATACCCTTTTCATTTCCAAGACAGCTGATCGTAAATCATACTGTCAAACAACTTTGCAATAGCACTTTGATTGCAGACACTCTATAATTACTAATATCATTAGGTTTTTCAAACTTGAAAAATGTGGTAATGAAGTTATGGTTCCAAGGAGAGGCCAAGCAGTTGATAGAAAAGCTACGGGGAGCAACCAAGCAGTAAGTCATTAGTACAATAGTTTAAATTTCTTACTTCCTTTCTACAACGTATATTCCCAACGACAACGTAACACGTGAGATCCCGATGTCGATTTCACAGGAAGTGAATCTAGAACAATCTTTCTATATCGTGCCTTTTTGAAGCAAATTTTTCATTCTCAAAACTAAGTGATACGAAAAACTATACTCTCTTCATCATTCTAAATTAAAGTCTATCCGTGAATTTGTGCACTCTCATAGCATAAAGGATTATTAATCTAGTCTATTTAATCCTAAGGGTGTAATAAATGTGAGAATGTTTTTTTATTTGTTAATACACTTTACTTTAGCTTCAATGTAGTGTTTCACTGAACTCCTGCTCTATCTCACAGGACGTAAAGATTTTACTGTATTCAAGTTTAATACCAACAACTAATAAACTCTTCAGTATTTTTTTCATTTTTTGAGCTGAATTTAGATTCTCTGTGTTACAAAATGAATGGTGCTCAAAACAGTACAACTAGTTTTTTGAACAACTATAGAGACTATTTTCAAAAGGCGTACAAAAATTACCTCGATCTTCATACCTCTCCAAACAAACAAAATGGGCTAACTGATATCTTAATTTTGTTCTCTCTCAGTATTAATATCTACTCAATCCATTCTCAAAAATTAAGATATACGTACATAAGGGGCAAATAAACAGAAAAGTGCGCGACAAGAGTCAGGGCTGCAAACGAATTTAACAGGAAGCGCCCTGATCTTTCTGAATTACTCAGAAAAAGAGAAACTTTGAAGGGAAATGAGAGATGAGTTTCGAGACCCGAAATCAATATCCTGACCAGTCTCTGCAGTGTCACCCTCAAAGAACATGCTACTGGAATGAGCACGAGTGTTACGACTTCCCTTAACATATCCCCAAAAGTTCCTAGCATTAATCAAAAATGAAACTTCGATCTCACGTATACAATGAGCATAACATCTCCCGTACTCTGCTTTGCATAAAGCTCTATAATTCGAGAAAGTCAGGTAAGTGTAATTAGATTTAGAAAACATATAATTTTTATGGGCCTTCTTCTGCCTACAAAGAAGGTCCCTCAGAGAAAAAACTGGACCACCTCGGGAACAATGATGTTTTTAGGTGCTTTTTTGGTACAAATAAAGAAAGACAGGTATCTATAACACACTGAAATCGGGCAGCTGCTATATTTACATTTACATTTCGAAAATGATCATCCCAGTTAACAGAAGCTAAATAGTAATTAATAGCCGTGTAATTAGTGCACTTGAAGTCATATTAACATTCTTCAAATAACAAGGATTCAAAATTAAATTGAACATCAAAACAATAAGCTGTATGGTGCACAGTGTTTGGTAAAATCTTAGCAACGGCTGGAATCACAGACATATTTGGAACACTTGAAAACAGTAAGTCCAGGAAAACATGTCTACTATTAGGAATGTCAATAACTTGCACCATGTTCAAATATGCATACATCTCAGCCAGATTATGAGCAGAAAATCTTCGACACAATCGACACAAAAAAGATTAAAATCACCAGAGACAAAGAAGGTTTTCCTTCATTGTCTCTCATTTATTAAGATAACTCCTAGCAATATTCAGGACTGCCCCACAGTGTTGTTCATATTTTTATTTAGTTTAGGTTGGAGGAATGTATACACCATCAATGACTATTGACCTCTTTTCAATCTTTAGTTCGATAAATGTTTGTTCAATTTGATCTGTACACGAACTTACTCTTGTAGATTTGAACTTTGGAAAAAACAGCCAGCAGTACACCCCACCTCTCGATTTGTTACTGGTGATATTACTACATTCAGTGCGATAAAAGTTGTATCCAGGCATCATAACTTCACCATCCGAGAAAACCATCATTTAGCCAAGTTTCAAGCAAAAATACAACTGAGTAGTCAGACAAATTTACACTCTCCTAGAAGTCCCTGATTTTTGTCCGAAGACCACCAACATTCCGACAGTAGAACTTTAGCTTGATAGGTCGTTTTTTGACTGCTTATAACCATGAACCTGCAGCTTGGCAATATCGGGATTGCCATTTCTAAATTTCACAAAGATGTCACTCTCACCATTTGCCTTACGTTTTTTAACTGGTCGTAAAAACTAATTTGGGCAAAAAACACTTTTATTAAGATTGCAATTGACATCTAACAAAACTGACCTTCTACTTCGGCTCTCAAAGAAACAATAATAATATGAAAATGCATACCCATACGTTCGTTACATAAAAAACATAATCTTAAAAATAATATGTAGCTATACATGTCACAAAAATAAACTTAAGGGTTTGGTGATTTGAGACAAGTCAATCACAGTAACTTAAGTATAATTTAATCTACTTAATATAAACAAGCCAGTCTACCGAGAGCAATCACCAGTAATTTGTATTTTACTTCAGTCGTATTAATTCTAAACTTCTTTTCAACCAGGTCTGGTACGGAAAATTTTTCTATACAGAGACATGAAGTCGGCTCTTGTTATGCCAAGGATTGAACAGGAAATATGCTTTTTACCGGACGTGGTCTACCCCCAGGTCAACCGATTCTAATAACCTTAATATCCCGTGGGGGCTCAAACTGTTCTCAAAGACGTTGTGTCCATTTTCTCAAAGAGGAGTTCTTCGGGTTCATTGATTCTAAAAATCTGCAAAATGGTATAATTTTTTCGTTGTTTAATGTAAAACAACTAAAAACTGACGAGGCCCATACCTCATCAGTCTACCCACTGCTCTCTTATTCGTCAAATCAATCTCTAGACGTGTTTCGCCGTGTCACGCCTCGTCAGTGATTGACAAACAAGAGAACAAAATTTCTAGTTGTTATCCAAGTACTTATGGAACATAATAGCAAGATACAACGAATTGTACGAGATACTACTCCATCGGAGGCTGACACAGCATCCACAAGCCGATATAGTGGTTGGAGAGCCAACACTCAACACAGACAGCGTGATTTTCGAGGGATCCTCCTCAGGCATCTGTACTTTGATGTAAAACAACTGAAAACCGACGAAGCCCATTTTCACCAGAAATATGGCCAGCCTCCGATGTAGTCTTAGGTATGCGAATTTCGTACAATTCGTTCTATTTTTCCCAATTTTTTCATTATTTTTAATTATTTATGATTAAACATACAATGTATTTGTGAGATGAGAAAAAAAACTGCTTTATATATATCGTGGTATAAGTCCTTTTAAAGATTCTTGAAGTTCTGTGCTAATTTTTATTATTTTCGCCTTTAACAGAAATAGCATGAAGAATTTCGGATGAAACCCTCTCTTTGCTATATTATTTTGTGATTATTATCTTTTATTAAAGTTCCGATCATTGAAAATATCAAGTTGAATCGTGGAACTGTTATGAAATTAAAAATTGAAATTTAGCACTTAGTAGATTAGATTAAAAATTCCGGTCGAAACTGCTGAATGTTACTACCGAGAAATAAAAAGAGATGAAATTTATATTCCTCACTGTTCTTTATGAATCGAGCCCTCTGGTAAAAACATTATAATTCTTTCACCAATCTATTAGAATTACTGTTAGTTATATATAAAAATATATAATTTTGAGACGAAACGACAACACTGTATCAGATACGGCATGGATATATCTGGTCGGTGGTTTCCCATAACCTTGAATATAATAGGAAGTTGATGATAAAATTATATCTTATCGATCCTATTCTGTTGCGACTCCTAGTGCGTTCAAACAATAAGTTAATCACTATTTTAAGTTAAAGTTGAGTTATTAAAATGATAATTTACTGTTGCGTTCCGGATTATAAGACCTAAAGTGGATTGGCCAAAAAAAGAACAAGTATGGGATCATTTACACTAATAAAGGGTGTTTTTTATAGAGGTATAAAACTTTAAGTTGGCAACACTTTTTTAAACTGGCGGCCATTTTGTCAGATGTCAAGTGATTTATGTTTAGTTTGGTTTGGCATTTCAACATGAATAGACTGACGCCTGAACAACGCTTCCAAATTATGCAACTTTATTTTGAAAATCATGGTTCTGTTCGAAATACGTATCGCGCACTACGTCCATTTTACGGTCAACATAATCGTCCATCAGAGCAATTAATTCGATTAACTATGGAACGTTTTCGCAACACGTTTACTCTAAATGATAATATGCATCCACAGAGACGTCGTACACTGCGTACAGAAGAAGTCAATGCTGCTGTAGAGCGTAGCATAGAGGAAGACCCGAATCAGTCTATCAAGCATCGTGCACAGGAATTGGATATGTGTCCATCCACTTTATGAAAGATTTTGCGGAAAGATCTTGGTTTGCGTGCTTACAAAATCCAACGTGCAACAACTGAAGCAACACGATCACCTAGCAAGGCGTAGATTCGGTGAATGGGCCCAAAACAAGATTGCTGTTGATCCCGATTTTCATAAGCGAATTTTGTTTAGCGATGAAGCTCACTTTTGTTTGAATGGATACGTCAATAAACAAAACTACCATATTCGGAGTGATGATAATCCTGAAGTGTATGTTGAGACACCGTTACATCCAGAAAAACTGACTATTTGGTGTGCTTTATGGGCTGGTGGAATCATTGGTCCGTACTTCTTAAAAACGATGCTGGTCAGAACGTTACAGTCAATGGTGACCGCTATAGAGCCATGATTACTGACTTTTTCGTTCATCAATTGAACAACCATGATGTGCAGGAGCTGTGGTTTCAACAAGACGGCGCAACGTGTCACACAGCTCGTGCCACAATTGATTTATTGAAGGAAACGTTGGTAACCGCATAGTTTCACGTTTCGGACCCGTGAATTGGCCTCCAAGATCGTGCGATTTAACGCCGCTAGACTATTTTCTGTGGGGATATGTGAAGTCGCTAGTCTACGCCGATAAGCTCGAAACGATTGACCACTTGGAGGACAACATTCGCCGCGTTATTGCCGATATACGGCCACAAATGTTGGAAAAAGTAATCGAAAATTGGACCTCCAGATTAGACTACGTCCGAGCCAGCCGTGGCGGTCATATGCCAGAAGTCATATTTAAATTATAATGCCAGAAGATTATCTTTCGAATAAAGTAAATTTTATGTCAATTTAAAAAATTCATCTTTGTTTTATTCCATTTCAAAGCTCTATACCTCTATAAAAAACACATTTATTAACTAAATTATCAGGAAAAACGACAAATATAACAGAATTAACCATACACCAGTCATTATTATAAAACTAGCACAGCTCGAGTTTCTTTGTCTGGTTTAATCAGCAAAATAAATAAATATCACACGTCCATGTTATTTTGTTGATGAAATTTGAACTGAAGAATGCTAAGGATTAAATTACTTTTCTTAACCATTTAACTATATCTATGTTATTTTTATATTGTGACGCATCAGCACGATCGCCGTGCCTGCGGGTTAGGTGTCAACACTTACTGTATGAAAAAAAAACCCTGGTTGAGAAGAATTTTAGAATTTGCGAAGTGACCGAACAATGTAACATAGGAAATAGCATAGACATAGAAGATGGATCTAGCGTTCCGTATCACGCCTGAAGTAAATATGGACGCAAAAGTGTGAGGGAGACAAAGCGAATGTGCGGCCAGTAGCTGTCTCTTTCTAGAATGCCGCTAAGCTACGGAGCTCTTGAAAATAATATTTCTAAGTATTCTATTTGAATTAAAATGGGGTGGGGACTTTTCTCGCCTTGAAGTCCGTATCGAGGTACTGCGCCTTAGTTATTACAGGCCTACAAAAAAGAGACAGGTTATTGGCCGCACAGTCGCTTTTGTCTCTTTCTAGAGAGTGGTCAATTTTGTGAAGTTAATGCTCAACATATAAACTATTATAATTGCTTTCAGGCAGGATGGCCTGTTTACATCACGTAAATTAAATTATACTTAAATTATTATTTGTATCAAGTACCGGAACTATTGAGTTCAGATAATTTGGTAGATATATTATTATTTCAAGAGTCGAAGAAGTCGGCTAGCTTTATCTTATAGCAAATATTAATAAAAGTGATTGTTTCTGAAATTCCACAAATCGTTCGATTTTTAAAAAAAAAGCTAACATCAGAATTGGGATTAAGTAACTTCACGTGCTGTTGTGCCCTTTTTCAGTCGGTTTACGAAACATTTTAAAAATGAATTAAAAAGAACTCAATCGTGAACTTTTGGAAAAACATATCGAAAAGACAGTGAGTGAATCGCTTAAGCGAAGATTTAGTACACAGGTGTCAGAAGAATCTGTTGATGTGGACGGTAATGAGTCTGCCGGGCCTTCAACTTCCAGGGCGAATGGAGATATTGTTCCAATATTCTATCCGGACGACAAAACGTGAACAGTTATTGGGTAGTTGCAAAAACTAGATCAGTTAGGAGAGATACATACTTGGAATGCAACAAAAACTAGGAGGGTCTGAAATTGGTTTAATAGATTAGATGATACCGGAAAACCTGGGATGAGTGGAAAACGGCGTTGAAGCGCGCATTTCCCAGATGCAGTGATTATGTAACGGTTTTAGGGGAGCTGATCATGCACGTAAAAAGGCCAGGAGAAACGATGACACATTATTACCATGAGAAATTAGCCCTTATCTAGCAGTGTCGACTAGATGATGAAGCCGCAATTTCCTGTCTTGTTAAGGAATTGCCACTGGAGCTTCAGGCGAACGCCAGGGCGTTCCAATGTTCTACATCTAACGAATTTTACGCAGAACTTATCGCTCCCCTGAAAAATTATTTATTAAATTACCTGGAGAAGAGAAGAGAAGGTCTAGGTTAGAAATGAATCCACAGAAGCCGAGGAAATGTTTCGTCTGTAGAAAATTTGGCCATCTTGCCAAGGACTGTCGCCGCAAAGGAGGTATGTGGTGCCACTCTTGAAATTTCTTTGGGCACAAAAAAGAAAATTGCAGATTTCGTAGAGATAACTTTAACAAACCAGACCACTCGAAGAAAGGAATAGCTGCAGAATCATATCCAAAGTTGGAACTCTTTTACACAAAAAAAAATAATGTGTGGAGTTATCAATTCCGTTTTTGTCACACAATCGTCCATATTTTAAATCACAATTTTGATCGGTTTTAACGTTGTTAAATACATCTTTAACTATACGCTATTATTATGGGTCAGCTGCCCGAACTTTTGGCGTTTCGCTGAACAAGACATTTTGTTAACACACTAACTGACTTGTCACTAACTGGCTTGAAAATTGGGCATGCTGTTTTAAATATGTATTTATAGTTGGGGAAACAGGGAGGTATGTAAATAAAATGATTTGATTGGCAATAAAACTTCTTTACAAAAGATCATTGCAACCTGAGAAATACCGGGCAATTTGTGAATACTACGCCAGTAAAAATCTTCCCCTTTTGCTGTGAACCATTCATCGAGCCATTTTTTCACATCTTCGTACAAACCACAGCGCTGCTCAGCAAGTGCGTGACCCATCGATGCAAACAAGTGATAATCGGAAGGAGCCAAGTCTGGTGAGTAAGCCGCATGGGGTAGAACTTCCCAGCTGAGTGCTTCCAACGTGTCGCGAACTGGTTTTGCCGTATATGATGGAGCATTGTCATGAAAAAAAATGACTTTGTGTTGCCTCTTTCGGTATTCTGTCCTTTTTTCAAGCAGCGAACGGTTCAAATCGGTCAATTGTTGTTGGTAACGTTTAGTATTAACTGTTTCCCCAGGTTTAAACAGCTCATAATAGACCACGCCCCTCTGGGTCCCACCAACAGAGCATCGTCTTTATGCCAAAGCGATTCGGTCTTGCGGTCGATGTTGATGGTGCGCCTGGGTCTACCCTGATTTTTTACGCTTGGGATTCTCAAAATAGATCCACTTTCCACTCAAAAATAAATACACTTTTCATCCCCTGTAACTATACGATGCAAAAAAACGACTTCCTTTTGTACCAAGCGAGCAAAATGTCACACATGTTATAAGACCGCCGGTCAGTCCAATGGCATTTTTACTACTTTCAGTTTCAAATAAATAGAGTATAACAAACCATTTTATTTATTTGGCGGAAATCAAAAGTTGATATCAAATTAACAAGTCAGAAGTGGGATTTAACACTAAAAACAAATCGTGAACTTGAGTGATTAAGTAGTGCTGGTGGCAATCATGAGTAAACGACCACGACGGGGTCGATGTGAGATGAATGTTGAGGATTCCCTTACGCATCTTCTTCGACTGACTTCTGTGCCTGAACAGTGTGAAGGGAGCCTAGCTGCAAGGAAATCTGGTACCGTATCAACTGATAATTCTGATTTGCAAGATATGTTAACTGAGGCTAGGGCAGAGGTAGTTGTGTTGAGAAGTCGGCTTGTAAGTACTTAAACGAATGTATTAAATCCGGGGTCGGTTGAAAACAGAAATATTCACTGGGCTGTTTTCAGAGGCGACCGTTCGCTACTAACTTTGTCGCTTCTAATTTGACACAAAGTGTTGATGATTGGTTATGTAAGAACAGTGTATTTGATGTGTTGTATCACTGGGATGAAGTCACAAACATATATTTAGCTCTAAGTACAAGTTACAAGGAATTGCAAGAATTTGGTACGGCGGTTTAAAATCAACCCAGTAGTCTTGGTCACAATGGGAGGAAATGTTGCGAGATATGTTTCCAGGTAAAATTACTTTCGGGAAATTGTTTTTCAAGCAGCGATATATCAGGTGAGTGTGGGACAAGATTTAAATTAGTATTGCTTTCACAAATTAACATAACATTAATAATAATTAATAGTATGAACAACATGGGATACGAATTAGTTATCGTAACAGTTCAAATTCTGCGCGGTACACTTCGTGTGATGTTTCGTTTATTTTGCTGCCTTCAGATACTCTGTACCACACAAAAATAAAATGAACTATGTGTTTTACATGTTTCGGAAATAACTTATATGATGTATCTCATACATGCTTCCCAAGTTTTAATACCGTAATCAATCTCCGAGTGCTTTGTATATTTCGGAAATGACTCACATTCAGTATTTCATACATACGTCCCCACTCTTTCGTGCATCTGTTATGTTCTAGCATTTAACATACCTCGGGTGATTACTATGTGCATCGAAAAACCTAATTGCTATACACTTCCGTCATGCATGGTCTCCCGCTTAATCTGTAGTCAGCAAAATAAACAAACATCATTTGTTTATACTATTAATTAGTATTAATGTTTTGTTAATGGAATTTAAACTGGGCCTCGGCCGTTGTGAATATGAAATCTCAAATTTGGTAATAATATAGGAACTGGTGGCCTCATCAGAGCCGTGTAGTTTTGAAAGTTAAATTTTGACATAAGGGGTTAGTTTTGGGGGGTGAAACCGGAAGTGAAAAAATTTTTTTTTACTAGGTCATCGAGTGTGGCGTCAAATGAAAGCTTATGAAAACACGAGTAAAATATATATATATATATATATATATATATATATATATATATATATATATATATATATATATATGTATATATATATATATATATATATATATATATATATATATATATATATATATGTATATATATATATACATATATATATACATATATATATATATATATATATATATATATATATATATATATATGTATATATATATATATATATATATATATATATATATATATATATATATATATATATATAATGTAGTACTTGAACTCACTTTTCTTTGCACTATTTTTAAAAAGTCGTGAAAAATCGCTATCCCCCACCTAATCTCGAAAAGTACTGATCAAAAAATTTTGAAAAAATTCTGGAATGTTCTCCTCGGGGAGTAGATTAAACGAAAATTACACAGCCCCACAAAAAAAAAAAGTGGGGTATACTTTTGATGCGATATATCAGATCCGTAGTATTTTTGCCCGCTGATCACGAATCTGACGTCAGAATATCGCCATCACATCTCAATTTTTTTCTAACCTCAAAAAATAGGTAAAAATTAGTAAAAAATAGTAAAAATTAAGAAAAATATACTCCTAAAAAATTGATTCAAGCTTTTTCATGAATCCAAAGATGCATTAATATGTATTCGGACACGCTAAGCTAATATTCATCGGTTGGATTAAGCCGTACAGTTCTGTTTTTCTTTCTAACCTCAATAAATCAGACAGATATAGTGCTTCTCGAATGCAAAAACGAATTCAAATTAAAATTCAACCGATTCTTACCAAATTTGGTACACGGGGGTTTTTTGGGTTGCTGATCATGAATCTGAGGTCGGAATTGCAAAAAATGGCGGATCCAAGATGGCGGACAAAATTTTTTTGAAAACCAACCGATTCCTACCAAATTTGGTATACAGTTGGGGAATCCTCAAACCTGATACTCTTAAACCCTAAACCCTGAAACCTTAGACTCCCACACCCTGTAAACTCAAAAAATAGACCTCGATAACCCTGTAATTTTAAAAATGAGACCCAATAAACTCAAAACCAGGACTTTTAAAC
>JAHKBH010003459.1:5000-21177 GCA_019049505.1 Pachyrhynchus sulphureomaculatus
CGTTTCTCGGACCCTTAAATAAACCGTACAAACTTGCCGGTAATATGGCGACGCCGGAACCAAAACTGCGGATACACACATTTCACCAATCGCGGCGTAGCGGTAGATTCGGTCAGGAACCCGCACTGCACAGTATATACCGAACGTCTTGGAATCTCTGTTTAATATACCGTTCGATACAAAAATGAAAATAAGTACAATTTGAAGTGAAAAATCAGTAACATTACATGGTCTTAAAATCTAGGAAAAAATGAATGTTACATTTACCCCCTTCCAAAAAGAAATAGACTACACTAGTCTATTAAACTTAGGCTACTTATGAAAAGGTACAAAGTGGTACACTATCACTTAATACTAAGGTCAGAACTTAAAACAAAAGTACAGACTTCGGACCTTACTACTAGACTTAATTCAATTAAGCACTAATATTAAGTACAATGAAAACCAAATGAAAATCTTTGCATGATCACAAGAATCTTATAACTAGACTTAACTTAATTAGACACTAAGGTTAAGTACATCAAAAAGCAAATAAAAATCCTTGCATGAACATAAGAAATACCTTTCCAAAATAACAATCGCGGTCTTCTTATATAAAAGAATCAGCTCTGTTATTGTTACCAAAACAAAAAATATATACTTCTGTCTAGACTCTTGTCTAAATCAAAAAAAAGTGAACTGAAATAAAATATGAACACCCCCCTTAAAACATTTTAAGGATTGTCTGAAAATTTTCTATTTCAGCAAAAGAAATTTATAAAAATTCTTAAATAAAGAAAAAAAAATAAAAAAAATGATTCTAGTGCAAACACTTACACTAAAAAGAAAAAGTCTTGTCAGACCATTTAGCACTAGGCCAAAAAAAAAAGGAATATCTGGATAAATATCCAGACAAACGCTCGGGAAAAATCGCCATCCATGCTCTAGCTCATCGCTAAGAGAACATTCTAAATCTAGTATCACTACTAGTCGCATCAGAAAATAATCGCACTCTATCGCGCAATGTCGACGTCCTAAGACATCTAGACATGCTAAAATCGCTAGGAAAACGCTCTGGTTGATCGCCAGAAAACACGTCAGCTTATCGCCAACAAAACACTCTGGTATATCGCCAGAAAAAACTCGGCTCCTCGCCAAGAAAACACTCTGTAAGTAGTCCTCGACTACACAAAGTCTGCGTTCTAAAAGAACAATCTCGCCTTTAACATAGTGAGCAGCTATAAAAGCTAACAATATCACTATAGGCACAGTGAATAGCTATAAAAGCTAAAATTCACCCCAAACACAGTGAATAGCTATAAAAGCTAAAATTCACCAAACTGAATGATCCTGCTTCAAAAAGCAATGTTCACTAAGAACAGAATGATTAGTCCGCGCGCAACTAACATTCAAGGAAACATTCCTAACATAACTATATGAGACAGCAAGTCTCGAAATAGGACCTCCCTAAAGTCATAATCCTAAATATAGGAGTCCATAAGCAAAACGACTCAAAATCTCGCATTTTGAGCACATGCCCTCAGGCAACCAACATACACCGAAATATATACAGAAATATGTACAGAAATATATACAGAAATACATACAGGAGTTCAAATCCCAAACTCTTGGTTATGATTAACTCCATACTGAGCTTGGTGAAAGCTCTTAGCAAAAGCTAATCAAATCTTCGGCACATCGCACCAAAGTGACAAATCTGCCTAGAAACATGAGCCAAAAAAAAAACGCCCTCCGTCATTCTTCAGGGTGGCTACACAGAGATATAAAACTTAACCAGCATAGCGCTTCTTCAAGTTGCATGAAGAACCCTCGTGTACTGGTCTCGCCCTAGAACAACAACGAAAAAGAATTAATCCATCCCACATAACAGGAGACAAACACCTCACCACGATATACTGAATGGTGGAGACAATAAAATACAGAATTGGTGACCCTGGTGTCCACCAACAAAAGGGAGTAGATTATAGCATCCACTAAACTAAAACGGTGTCTACCACACCACCATAAGTCAAAAAAAAAAAAAAATTTAATCAATAGGATGTTCCGAAACACACTACTGCCAACAGCCTGTCACCACTAATAGGCTAATTGGAGCTGAGGTCGACTACAGTAGTTAGGCTCTCCTTTGGTTCAAATAGAAATAACCATTGGGTAACAAAACCCCTAAAGGTCCCAAAGGTCAAACGTTCACCCCCCATAGACTACCCTTCCAATCAGTCTGTTCCTCAGGAAGACTAACTCCCTGCCAAACGTCGTAACGGCATCTGTTAGCACCCGGTGCATCACAGCCTGTAAAAACAGATAACTCATGGGATACAACCTAAAAGGTTTACAAGGTTGACTTAACCAAGCTTCTAACGAAATTTTAAAAAGAACGAAAATGAGCTTAAAAAGCTACTTGAAGTAAAAATTTCTCAAATTTTTCGGTGGCAACGCAACAAAACTTTTGAAGACGACAAGAGCTTTTCCAGCTTAATCAGAAACAAGAAGAAAACATCGTTGACAGCTAAAATATTCGATCATGGTGTTAATCGTCTCCCTAGACAATAGCCTCTAGAAGAAACTGCTACAGGTATCAGGCATAACCGTTTTCTGTCAGCCCAAACTTCTAGATTACCTCTTGGAAATCTAAAAATTCGGTTAGGAATCTTCCTTCACTGCGCTTAGCCTCTCTTGACAAGGTTCTCATCTCGGTATCAGATTTTGATCATTTCTTTGTGAAACGACTGTCTTACTCTGCTCTCATCTCCTGTAAATGATCAGCCTTTAGTTCTCCTGCAGAACTTCAATTTTCTATCAATCTGATAGTAAACCGAAAAAACTCAACATACGCCTATGAGTCCATGCAAAAAAATTTTTTAAAAAAATTAGTGACTCAAAGGTAACGTTTAAACGGCTCTGAAAAAAATAGAAAAATACCCTCAGTTTGTCAATTCAGAAGAAGATCTAAATCAAAATAATCCAAGTCTTAGACTTACTGGATAAACCAAAATCAATTTACTCTTAATTGCACCCAACATATACCACTAAGGTAATAGAAATACACCCACTCGGGTAACAAACTTTGAAATTGCTCATAAAAATTTTGACTCTACATCACACTACACGAGCTACATCTTGCGCTTGTCCTAACTCAAGATCACCTTGGATTGCCTCTAATCAAAATTTCGCTTCCAAGTGTCAAAAACTGGATATTATTTGGGGTCATAAGCAAATCAAATCCCGCGACCACCGACATACCAGTCTTATGATATATCCTGAGTGTGACTCTTCGCAAGCTCGCAAAAGCTGAGTCGATGCTAAACATCAACCACAATCAACCTAAGTTTTTGGATATGATCAGTACCCAAAACCTTAGCATTAAACAATAAAAGTAAGCTATTCTCTGCTCAACTTTTATAACAGTCAAAAAAAAAACGAGGTCGTCACCTCTACAGAGCAACATCAAAAAAAAATTTAAGCAATTAAGATAATGTAAATATAAATTATTCTTCTTCTGACAAACTTTCACTAGGGTTAGGTTCATTGAATGGTTTTAAGTCTTTAATATGCCATCGTCCTATTTTAGTCCCATCTAAATTAACTAAACCATAAACTAAATCTGAAATCTTTTCTCTAATCACGCAATGCACATACTTAGGTACCAACTTAGATGTGAATTTATCTGCTGCACTGGAAAGAATTTTATTTTTTCGCCAAACGTGATCACCTATATTAAAGGAAAAATCCCTTTTTCTAAGGTTGTAAGACTTACTGTTCCTTTCATAAGCCTTATGTATCTTACTACGCACGTCGGTGAAAATATCTTTTAAACCTTTTTTTAAATTTTCGGCGTACGCACCCCTGTTACCCGGAATTATTTCGCTGTCAACATTGACATCCAAATCTAAATTTTTATAATACGATCCAGATAGAGGTATATGTCTGCCGTAAACTAAGAAAGACGGTGTGAACCCTGTTACTTCGTGTCTTGCGGTATTTATTGCTTGTTGGATTTTGGAAATATTGCCATCCCAAGTGTCATGTGAATCCACGTAACTTCTTAAAGCCGTCCCGACTGTTCGGTTATTACGTTCCACAAAATTACATTGTGGAGAGTACACGGGATTAAAACGGATATTAAAACCATAAGTTTCACTTAGGCTCTTAAAACTTTTAGAGGTAAACTGAGTACCGTTATCGCATATTAAGAGCGATGGGACACCGTGGATTAGAAAGACATTATTTTCCAAAATTCTCTCTATATATCCAGCTTTAGAGCTTTTCAAAGGAAATAGCATGGTATACTTTGTAAACCAGCAAGAAACCACGAGAAGCCATTTATTTCCCTTTTTTGAACGTGGGAATGGGCCTACTAGATCAGCTGCTATGACTTGAAAAGGGTAATTAACCGTTTTCTCTTTTCCCATCAGTCCCATAGGTAGTGCATTTGGAGATTTCTGCGCTCCACATACTTCACAAGTCCTCACAAACTTTACGATGTCAAAACGCATTTTTGGCCAATAATACTGTTCCTTAACCCTGTGAAGAGTTTTATAAAAGCCAAAATGACCAGAAGTAGGAGGAGTGTGACACATGTCTATAATTTCCTCTCTCTGTGGTTTAGGAACTAGTATTTTCCACTCGGGTACATTAACTTTTAAAGGCAACTGGTTTGGGATAAACTTGTACACGAAATCATTTTCCACTTTCCACTGCGGAAAATTTTCAGGAAATTCTTTGATTTGCTGCCGTAAATTGTCGTACCATGGATCTATGCGATCTATGTCAACTATATCGATTCTTACGCCAATCTGAGCATTAAGACTGTTTTCGTCCACTGTATGATCTGGGATTCTTGACAAAGCGTCAGGAATAACATTGTGGACTCCTTTTCTATGAATTAAATTAAATGTATGTTGTCTCAGCCTAATCGCCCAACGCGCTAGTTTGCCACTAGGGTTTTTAATAGAATTAAGCCACAATAAACTATAATGATCGGTTATGACCGTGAAAGGAACACCTTCTATGTAAGGTCGAAACTTTTCGATGTTAAAGAGTACTGCTAAACATTCTTTTTCAACAACCGAATAGTTACGTTCAGCCTTTGATAAAGTTCTACTGGCATACGCTGTCACTCTTTCCTCACCATTGATTTTCTGTGTTAGGACGCCCCCTAAACCGGTATTAGAAGCATCACTAGAAATATAAAACTGTTGGGAAAAATCTGGTTGGGATAAAATGGGAGCTGAAACCAATAGCTCTTTAATCTTTATAAAAGATTCTTCGGCTGCCTTTGTCCAATCTATCGATTGTCCTTTTTTTCGTCCTTTCAAAAGATCATTAATAGGCGACAACAGGGTAGAAAAATTCTCGATAAAACGCCTATACCATGAACACATTCCTACGAAACGCTTAACTTCCGTAGTATTAGTAGGTCTCGCATAATTAACCATGCTTGCTACTTTATCCGGATCGGTACGCAAGGAATTTGAGCCTACAATATTGCCTAAAAACTTTAGAGAAGTTTTGAAAAAATCACATTTGCTCAAATTTATCGTCAGTCCGGCCTCTTTCAATTTATCTTTTACTTCTTTAAGTAAGCGAATATGCGATTCGAAGTCTTCCGATGTTACTAAAATATCATCGAGATAGGTAAAAATATGCGGCTCATATTTCGGACCAAATATAGCGTCCACTAAATGTTGCTGAGTTTGAGCAGCGTTGTTTAGACCAAACGGCATAGTGACGAACTGAAATAGACCTCGGCCTACTACTGCAAAAGCGGTCTTTTCCTTAGAGGATTTGTCCAAAGGAATTTGCCAGAAAGCCTTTCTAAGATCTATCGAAGATACATACTTAGCATTCCTGAGTGATGTCAAAATTCTGTCGATGTTCGGTAAGGGATAGTTATCAAATTTGCTGACCTCGTTGAGCTTTCTACCGTCAAAGCATAGACGATATCACTCCGAGTTTCAACATTTCGTCTAACTCCTTACAAAATTCTGTCGATGTTCGGTAATGGATAGTTGTCAAATTTGCTGACCTCGTTGAGCTTTCTTCCGTCAAAGCACAGACGATACTGTCCATCGGCCCAATAAGATTGGAGAACACCAGGGACTGTTTGATTCTTCAATCACTCCGAGTTTCAACATTTCGTCTAACTCTTTATTTAATACTTTTGACATATAAGGAGACATGGCGAAGGGCCTTGTCTTTACAGGACTGGCATCAGCCGTATCTATAGACATGGTGATTTTATTCGTTCGGCCTAACCTATCTTTACTACTTATTTCATTGAAAGAGCTTATTACGTTTTCGGCGTTTAAGCGTTCCGTCCGCGAGAGATCATCTAGGGTACATAGACGCGAGAACAGGTTTTCTAAAGAACTTTCTGAATAACAATCTTTAAAACTTGTTTGAGAGTTGACTTCTAGGAACTGTGGATACCACGAATTATTTTTAAAATTTACTAGAATTCCGAATTTTTGTGCAAAATCACATCCTAAAACCAAAGTATGTGATAGAGAAGGTACTACTAGAGCAGAGATTACTAAACAATGACCATTGCAGACTAGCGGCAACTCAGCCGTACCTAAAACTTTTAGACGGCTGCCATCTGCAGTGGTAACACTTCTATTTTTGACATGGCATATTTTTATACTTAAACGACTTAAAATTTTAATACCATTCTGACCTATAACGGAGGCATTTGCACCAGAGTCAAATAAAGCCGAGAAATGGGCACCTAATAGATTTATCTCGATATGCGGTCTGTTATCTGAATATTTATGCACGAATAAAGGAGACATGTGACCATTTGGAGAAGCAGGAGTTTTAACTTGAAAAGGAGAATTTTTATTAGACTTAAAAAAATCAGAAACTTTTTGTAACCATTTAGTCCAATCTGATCTATTGGAATATTTTTGTCCATCTGTGTTTCTAGAACGTTTTGGATTAGGGGCTATACTGCTAACGTGAGCTTGTAACTTAGCCGAATGTTTAGAGGCTTTTTTGTGGGACTTAGGGTATCCGCCTCGGTAATATACCGTCCTTACTCGTTTTTTGTACATTTGGGGCATGTTGTTAGTCTCACACCAGTTGTTCCACATTTGAAACAAAATACCCTCTTTGGTGCTGTACAATTTTGGTAAGTGTGATTCGGGCCTGTGCAATTCCAACACGTGAAAATTGCCTTAGGTGAAACCGGTTTGTCGTTCACTTGAGCTGCAGTGTCGCTAATTTTAGAGTCATTATCTTTTCTTTTACCCTTTTTCTGGTTACTCCTAGGGTTCCGATTTACATTCCCAACCTTATTTGTCGAGACTCCACTTCGGCCATTTGGATTGTACTCTACTTGATGTATATTAGTTTCGCTTTTTGGTCTGCTCTTTTCCAACAAATAATCGGACTCTTCAAGTTTTCTACATAACCCGGCGAGTTCGGCTACCGAATTAATATCTAGTAGAGCTAACCGATTGACGAAACTAGGCAGAATATTCCTCCGTATAAATTTAACTTTGGTACTTTCCAAAGGCTTGATGGACAACCTACTAAATAAAGATTCCATGTGGGCAATAAAAATCACAGTGGACTCATTCTTCCTTTGTCGCCTTCTCTTTATTTCCGACCACAATTCTTCATCATCATCACAGTGCAAGAAGTCCTTCTTTAGCCTATCTACCAAGGAATGCCAGTCGCTGACACTTGATTTTATGCTTCTAAACCAAATGAAAGCATCGCCAGTGAAAAATTCAACAGCAGAGCCGAAAAGTTCATCTTCCGATACTTTCCTAGCTTGTGCTATTTCAGTCAGCCTCTCCAAAAAAGGATAGAGCCTCTTTGAGTCTCCATTAAATTTCAATTGCCATTCGCTGACAGGAATATTTCTGGCTGCGCAATTCACGATTGGAGCTGGTACGTTTATGACTGGGGTTGTAATAGGCAACTGTGGTAACTCATGACCAGGAGCTATCTTTTCGGCAAGATTGGCTTCCATGAGTACACACGTAGCTATTGTTTCTTGAACATATTTGGAAAACTTCGACGCTTCCTCTTCGTCATCCGGCATGGGAATTCTTTGTACGCGACCCGCTACATGCGATAAACGTGATTTAACCCGGTGTACAAGTGAATCATTTGGATCGCCGTCATAACTATCGATTAAGTTTTGGATAGAATTTAAACTCTTTTCGATACCAGCCGTTTCTTCTTTAAAAGACAGGGTGTCATCCCCTATTTTTTATCGTTTTTCCGGGTTCATTAATTTCTTTACTTAAGATCCTCGTTAGAATCTTTCTTTTATCCGCGACCGGACGTTCTGAGAAAGTACGACGGATTTTCAGTTCATAGTCTAACTCATATTCCAGTAGGTGATTCACTTTAAAATTGAAGGCTTCCATGATAAATGAATACAATTTAAAAGAACTGTTTAAAAAGTCGTGAAAATATTTCTCCTGTGCTCCCAATAGTCAAAAAAAATAAAAAATAGTAAAGGCACTTAAAATATGTAAACTTCTTTACCAAACATTAAAAAAATCTTCGACAATTTCAAAAAAAAATTTCTAAGTATCGCCTTGTATTAAAATTCTTTTACCAAATATGTTAAGAATTTCTCAACAAAAAAATCTCCAAATACCGTTTCGTGTCAGCAAAGTATTTTTAATATTCATGCAAAATATAGGTGAGAAAAAAACGTATCGTTTTTTCTTCGGCTATCCGCAAAATAAACAGTGCAAAATTAAAGTCGACCAACACATCTGCTAATCTGAACTATAAAGGTAGCTTTTAAGGAAAAAGTAGGAATCGCTTATCTTAGAGTCAATTAACAAAATTCAAATATCTATACCACCATCAGATAAATTGAAATAAAAAATTCTACAAATTTCCTGCTTTTGTCTTACTGCTATAGTGTAGTTTCGTTTAATAAATATTATGAAATAAAAATATCTGCAAAGTTAGAGCTTTTATTTTGTTCGAAAGCTAGTACACTGAACCCTTTTAAAAAATAAAATTCCAAAAGCCCCGCGTTGACAGCGCTATTTTGTAAGGTTGGGACTTGCCCGCACGTTGTGGTGTCATTTTGTAACCTGCTAAACTGTCCTAAGTTTGAGGCATCTTTTTTTTGTACCCTGTGAGAAGTTGTTTGTCCCACGCTTGAGCGCAATTTTGTACCGTTTGAATTTTGGATGCCCCAAGCTTGAGCGCAATTTTCTTGCAGCCCCGCTTTAATTTCTGATAATGAATGAGTGAATCCTGATTTTAAAAGAACTAAAGAAATTAAACACACACTAGCTCAGTTTTCCTTGGTAGAGAAATATGGGTAAGAGATAATTTTTTACGTCTTTTTGGAATTTTTTTCTATTTTTAAAAAGCTTCAGTTGTACAAATTTTTTTTTTGGGCACCATTCATTTTAAAATAGAAAGGATCTAACTTCAGTTAAAAAAATGAAAAAATACTGAAGGGTTTTATGGTTATTACTAAAAAGAATTAGTCTAGTACAACTTTTCTTATCCTGAAAAGAAAAATAGGTATTCAGTGAGACACTAGCTTTAATCAACTAAGAGAAAATTTATTCATGATTTTTAAAATAAAAAGTTCTAACCTTTGCAGTTTTACAAAAAAATTTTAGCCTAACAAGTAGTTATTACGTTTAAATTCTGAACTATGACTACCCCCGAAGACGAAAAATAGTGCTTTTCACTTCACTTTTTAGTCTGTTTAAATTGCTGTTAAGGCACTACTCAGGGATATGTCTATTGAAGGATGTTTTGGTAACTTACTGTTCCTATTCCGGCTTCGATGGAACACGACCGATTTCACACTTTTCTAGTAGACACTTAGAGAGCCCACTACGGCTTTTCGTTAAGAAACTGGTGCTTTACTTAGCTCGCATGATGGTTGTTATGAGCTTTTACTGTAGCTCAGTCGAAGGAAGCCTACTTGGCGGCTCCGATGAAAATTAGTCTGGCTGCGGCTTGATGGTATTCCGCCTCGGCGGCTAGATGGAAATAAGCCAAGACAGTCCTTTCTCGGACCCTTAAATAAACCGTGCAAACTCTGCCGGTAATATGGCGCCGCCGGAACCAAAACTGCGGATACACACATTTCACCAATCGCGGCGTAGCGATAGATTCGGTCAGGAACCCGCACTGCACAGTATATACCGAACGTCTTGGAATCTCTGTTTAATATACCGTTCGATACAAAAATGAAAATAAGTACAATTTGAAGTGAAAAATCAGTAACATTACATGGTCTTAAAATCTAGGAAAAAATGAATGTTACAATATGTATATAAATATATATATATACATATATATATATATATATATATATATATATATATATATATATATATATATATATATATATATATATATATATATGTGTATATATATATATATATATATATATATATATATATATATATATATATTTATATACATATATATATATATATATATATATATATATATATATATATATATATATATATATATATATATATATATTTATATACATATATATATATATATATAATATATATATATATATATATATATATATATATATATATATTTATATATATATATATATATATATGTATATATATATATATATATATATATATATATATATATATATATATATATATATATATATATATATACAAAGTACTTTCGAATGCTGAGTAGCAAAACATGATCACTCAAAAGAGCGGGTGCAATATGGCTGTTACAAGTAAGGTATGCGTCGAAAAAAAAGTTATTAAAACTATAAAAACAGCTATAAAATATTCAAAAAAAGCATTCAGATTGCTATTTATAAATTTTACCTATCCACCTTCGAAATGGCAGATCTAACATGACGAACCTCAAAATCGATCAGATCTCTGATTATCATAGAACTTGATATATTATGTGTTCTTGAGGCCTCTAAAGTGCGATTATAAACTTATATTTTTAAAATATGTTTAACTTTTCAGTGGTCATATCCTAAAAATATATATGGCGGCTGCAAGTGAGGTAAGCGTTAACCCTTTTTCAGGTTGGAGATTTTAAATAATTCCGATATAAAATTATTTATCGTTTAAAGGTACGATGGTACTGATTACGAATCTGAAATCAGATTTTAAAAATTCAAGATGTCGGGTCCAATATGGCGACGTCGATCCAAAAAAATAAAAATTTTGAAATCAAAAAATACAGTCGTATTCTACATGAAATTTGCAATAAAAAAGATCTCTGGTAAATTTTTTCACTAAAATGCATAGATTATGAGAAAAAAATTCCTAAACTAATTTCATATTTTGGGTACTGAAGGTCCATGTTTATAAACATGTTTTCGAAAAAAAAAACTCTCTGCGTTTAACAAGATTGAGACTGTCTCTAAGTACAATTTTAAAGCCCGCATTGCTTTTTTTCAATTGTTTTTATTTATTTTTATTTTTTTTTATTTTTTTTTTATTTTTTATTGCAGAACTGAGAGAGGCTTCTGGGCTCCAGAATATCTGAACATTTTCAATAGCTTACTTGCTGACACTATAAAAGCAGGTCCAGTACCAATTTATGGTACAACAGTGTAAATAAAGTAAATTTCTTTAAAATGGATTTAGAAAAGTAGTTTCGAGAAAAATGTAAAAGAAAAAAATATCGCGTCAGCATCTTATTATCCACGCTCACTTTAAATTACTATAACTCAGGTAATATTTGGAATAGTGGCATGGTTGAACCTTTAAAATATTCTTAAAGGAATAAGAAATATAATTTTTGAAAATTTAAGGGTTGTGTAATTCCTTAAAAAAATTAAAAAAAAAAAAAAAATATAAACAATTGTAATGTGGACTTTAAAATTCCATTTAAAGATAGTTTTAACCCTGTTACACCCAGAGAGCTTTTTTCGAAAACCTTCAGTAATAAAAATAATAACAGATGGTTTAGGAATTTTCTTCTCGGAATATATGCAATTTAGTGAAAAATTACTACAGACCTTTTTATTGCAAACTTCATGCAGAATGCGATTGTGTTTCTTTTATTTCAAATTTTTTATTTTTATTTTTGACCGACTTCTGCCATATTGGATTCAATATCTCGAATTGTTAAAAATCTGACTTTAGATTCGAGATCAGTAACCATCGTCAACTATAAACAATTTCATATTAGAATTACTCAAAATCTCCAATCTGAAAGAGGGTTAACGCTTACCTCACAGCTGCCATATTGGATCAGCATTTTTAAGAGATGAGGTCTTATCATTCAAAAGTTAAACATATTTTAAAAATATAAGTTTATAATCGCATTTTAGAAGCCTCAAGAACATGTAAAATATCTCAGAGTTCTATGAGAATCAGAGATTTGATCGATTTTGAGGTCCGCCACGTTGGATCTGCCATTTTGAATTTCTTAACAGTGATGCAAACGCATGAAGTTGGATAGGTAAAATTTATAAATAGCAATCTGAATGCTTTTTCGAATATTTTGTAGTTGTTTTAATATCTTTTTTCGACGCATACCGTACTTGTAGCCGCCATATTGGACCCGTCATTTTGAGTGATCATGTTTTACCACTCACAAGTGCTTTGTATTCCGAATAATTTGAGCCATCAAACATTATTTTCCGTTGCCTACAATTTTGGGCAGAATCTTGTCTCGGTTGACGTGAAACGTCCCATATATATATATTTATATATATATATATATATATATATATATATATATATATATATATATACGTATATATATATATATATATATATATATATATATATATATATATATATATATATATATATATATATATTTATATATATATATATATATATATATATATATATATAATATATATATATATATATATATATATATACGAGTATATACATATATATATATATATATATATATATATATATAAATATATATATATATATATATGTGATATGAATATCGCTAAATATACCAAGGCTCTGAAGCAAAAGCAATTTAAGGAAAACATTCATAAATAGTGCCTCTCGATCATACCACCTAAATCTAACCTAAAATTTTCTCAGAAATTTACTTGCTGTTCCTATCTGTGTAACAATGAATTGAAAACCACTTATTGATAACTATTATTACTATTTCTTTATTTGCATATTTAAAATAAGTTAATTCTTAACAATACAAAATATATTAAATATACCACATATAGGTTATAATTTAAACACATAGAAAGTATAAAAAAACAGTGTTTTTGTTAAATTAAACAAACTTAAAATAACTAATAGTCACTAATCTTCAGCAACATCAATGAGGCACTTAGGGAACTTTTTGCTCTACCGGTTTGCAATATTTCACGAAAATATATTTATTTTGTCCGAACATGTCAAGACGGACACACTCAAGACGTCTTTGACATATTATCGATGGAAATCCGTCGCCTGTCTTCAACTTACTATCAAAACTCCTTCTCTATCTCATTCAGGCATTCTAAAGTTTATACCAGCAGTGCCACAGGCGCAGTATTAGTATTTAAAAAAGAGTAGTCCAGTGATTTATAAAATTCTGAAAATGCTCAAATTGATTAAAAAATAAGTATTAGATGTTTCTTTAGTTGACTCGACCTATTTTAACACTTTAAACTTAACACCTTATATATATATATATATATATAGATATATATATATATATATATATATATATATATATATATATATATATATATATATATATATATAAATATATACATATATATATATAAATATAATATATATATATATATATATATATATATATATATATATATATATATATATATATATATATATATATATATATATATGTATATAAATATATATATATATATATATATATATATATATATATATATATATATTTATATATATATATATATATATATATATATATATATATATATATATAAATATATATATATATATATATATATATATATATATATATATATATATATATATATATACTTGACACCTCACTTATGGGTAGCCAAAAAATTAATTAATTATAGCACCAAATTTCAGCTTAATCGTCTTTGGGTTATGATGAGGATTAATAAAAGGTAGACAGCTGGATGAAAAAGCTTTGTAGATTTTTATGGAATCCCCACTTTTAAATTCAAATTTCTGGTAATAGTAGGGTATACTAAAATATTTGGAATATTTTTTAATATTAGATTATTTATATCATTTTTGGGCTATATCCGAGCAATAAAATAAAGTTACTGTGTTTGTGAACCACACGATTAAACACAGGGTTACCAAAGGTTATATTAATAATAATCAGCATGTATGTGGTCTTATAAACCGCAAGCCGACGTCAAAGCTTAGTGATTAATTATTGTAATATCGGAGCAAGAATTCTCTAAAGATATTTGGTTTTGAGCGTTTTATCAATAAAACAATTTTAGCAAAATCGATTAGATCGTTTTCAATATCTACACTTGCTGGAATTGAAGTTTCTTTTATGTTCAACAGAAAAAAAAATAAAGAACAAAGAATGAAAACAGTCAATAAAGTGATTTACCTACTAAAGAATTTAATTCAAGCATTACAACTCGACATTTTCAAGTAATATCGGTCAACAATTTACGATTTCTTTCCTACTAATATTTGCATACCAAACTTGAAATTAACATCTTCACTCGTTCAAGAGTTATCGTATCAATCGGCAAACCCATGCACCGAAATTAGAAACTATATTTCAAAACGCGAAGAAATGCAGAAATCTCGAAGAATAAATTTTCAACAAACAAAAATAGTATTTACAGCTTATTATGCACACAAAAACAGCATTTTAATAGTACTTGGTGGCAGTCATCCCTTATTTCGAATTTGTTTATTGTTAATGGTGTATGAACTAACCTTACACTTAATCATAATTCAAACTCCCTGTTTACACAACACACAATAAGCATTATTTCTACCTATATCCTCTAGATAAAAACTAAAAACTTTTTAACAAAAAAACTTACTTCAAAAAGCCAGCATACAAAATCTTGCCACTATAAAGTAAAAAACCGGTCAAGTGCAAGTTAAACTTGCGCAACTATTGTTCCGTTTGTTGATTACTTCTGAAATAAAAGTTTTTTTTACGGAGGTATAAAATGATCAGTGACTTCACAAAACACATCTCAAATGAGTTTTAAACAAAGTCTGTTTCCGATCTTTACTAAAAAGTGATGACCTTGAAATTTTTGTTTTTTGTTTTTTTATATATCAGTTAAATTATATTATTAAAGGTAATGCTTTCGTGATATTTTTCGTTCAATCTACACCCTATGAAGAACATTCCAGAATATTCTCAAAATTTTTTGATCAGTACTTTTTGAGATAAGGGGGGCACAGCGATTTTTTTAAAAAATAATAGAAAAAAAGTGTAAGCAAGTATTACATTATATATTTAATAATAACTCGCGTTTTTATAAGCTTTCATTTGACACCCTACTCGATGACCTAGTAAAAAAACATTTTTTGCTTCTGATTTTACCCCCCAAAACTAACCCCGTAAGTCAAAATTTAACTTCCAAAACTACATGGCTCTGATGAGGTCATCAATTACTATATTAGTACAAAATTTCAACTTTCTATGTCAAATAGTTTCGGAGAAAATCAGGTATGACAGACAGACGGACAGACACCGAAGTGATCTTATAAATGTTCCTTACGGAACTTTAAAATAATGTTTTTGAAACACTCGTAAAACACTTCTAAGATAAGATATCGCTTTAATTTGACAATTGTTATTAATTTCGCATAAACAAATCCTACAAATGTTAAAAAGAGCTACTATTTATTATTATGATTTCTTTATAAAAAGATAACATTTGAAGTCGGAGATAATTTTTTGTGGCAACGTCAATTTTTTTGTATATATTATTACCTAATTAGGAGTTAATATTTTAGTACGATTTACAATTGGTTACATTGACACAAAAAATTGGCGCCGACTTAAAAATTATATTTTTATATAATAAAAAATAACAGCTGTTTTTAAAATTCGTAGGATTTTTATACGGAAGCAATAACTGAATTGTCAAATTAAAGCAATATCTTAGAGTGTTCCAAAAAATATTATTTTTTTATTTTATAGTGGCAAAATTTTGAGTGCTGGTTTTTTGACGCCGTGTTTTTTGTTAATTTTTTTTTTATTCAATAGTGGCAAAATTTTGTGTGCTGGTTTTTTG
>JAHKBH010000344.1:0-11019 GCA_019049505.1 Pachyrhynchus sulphureomaculatus
AAGGCAGCTAAACTCAGAGCATTTAAAAATATTAACATAAACAACCTGTCTGTAACTTGGAAATATAATAAGAAAGCTTGAATGACAGGAGAAATTATGACAGAATGGTTGCAAGATGTTGATTGGAAAATGAAAAAGGAAAAAAGAAACATTTTGTTATTTTTAGACAATGCAGGATCTCATCCAAAAGACGTCCGCTTAAAAAATATAAAAATCTTGTTTCTGTTACCTAACTGAATATCAGCTTGTCAACCACTTGACCAGGGAATTGTAACAAATTTTAAAATTTATTACCGAAGTCTAATACTAAAACACCTGATATTAAGCATTGAAATTGCTGGTACAACTTTTGAGTTAATTAAGTAAATTACGCCACTGGATACAGTTTACTTTGCAAAAACCGCTTGGGCATAAGGAAACAGTTAAAAATTGCTTCCGTTTAAAGCGGGAGTTAAGCATGAAAATATG
Source organism: Pachyrhynchus sulphureomaculatus (assembly GCA_019049505.1). Lineage (NCBI taxonomy): Eukaryota > Metazoa > Arthropoda > Insecta > Coleoptera > Curculionidae > Pachyrhynchus > Pachyrhynchus sulphureomaculatus. The sequence goes on from JAHKBH010000344.1 coordinate 469, forward strand.
CAAAGTGAAGACCAGTTAACTGAGGCTGTTACAACTGATTCAGAAGATGACTTACTACTTAACGTACTTGCAGATATCCTCAAGAATAAGAATTTGTTGGACTTGAGTGATAATAAAAAACTTAATGATTTTTGAACAAGGATGACAATTTATATGTTGAAAATCCAGATTCAGAACAAGAAATTGAAAATCCAGTTGAAATACAAGGACTCTCCGAAGATTCTGATGTCGATGAGGTTCCAGTACTAACAGATGCTAACCCAAATTATGGTGACGCTATTACCCTAACTCAAAAGTTTTACCGAAGATCAAGGAGATGCAGTGTGTTTAAAGCTTCTTTCCAAATTAGAAATACGATTTGTGGACGCCATTTTAAAGAAAAAGAGGAGACAAACAACAATATATGAATTTTTGCGTCATTAAAGTGACCTTTGATTTGATATGTATAACTCTGTCCTGTTATATATTATATGTATCTAAAGGTAACAGATCTTTGTTTTTTTCCTTAAGTGTTAAGTTTTTTGTTTATTTAAAAAAATATGTACATACATGAGTATACGTCTTGAATGTCCCAAATTCTTTAATTACAGTTTTCATTGAAAAAACGATTTTTTTGTATTTCTTTTAAGCAGAAACCCTTTTTGAACGGACACTTTCGGTCGGTCTCGTTGGTGTCCGCCCAAGGGAGATTTCACTATATATATATATATATATATATATATATATATATATATATATATATATATATATATATATATTTATATGCAGGAATCACACGCCTCGCAGACCTTGTGCCAGAGGCTTGCCAAAAGCACACTACCGGCCGACGACCTTAAATTTGCGAGGTGTCTAAGTACTGTACAAAAGTGAAAAAAAAAAAATAACTAGACTATTAAGACCAACATATATATATATATATTATATATATTTATTTATATATATATATATATATATATATACATATATATATATAGTATATATATATATATATATATATATATATATATATATATACAGGGTGTTATAAAACTCACTGCATATATCGAAATGAGTGACTCGTTGGGCACATTCAATACTCTTTTTTCAAATTCGAAAATTTTTGAAAAATTAAAAAAAAAGTGGCAAAACTGTGTGCTCAGAAACGAAAAATATTCACTATTGCAAACTATCATGCAGGGAAGAGTTGATGGTGGAAAGGGTTGTCGGAAGAAAGAAAAAGTCTTGACTGAGAAACATCAGAGAATGGACCGTCATGAATGTAGGGGAGTTGTTTCATGTCGTGAGGGACAGAGAAATATTTAGAGAAGTGGTCGCCAACCTCCATTAGGGGAAGGCATCGGAAGTAGAAAGAAGGTATTGTTTTAAATAAAGCATAAACAAATTAAATTTTACTACATTACATGTGTTAAAATTTTTATATTTTAAATGATGGTTCAACAAAATTCAATTTTTGGCAGTGTTCCTACAAAACTTGTATAATTAATTTGTTGGTGATACGAAGGAATTATTTTAAAAAGTAGAAATATTTATATATTTTTTTTTTATTAAATTTGTTTTGTTATAAGAAATTTTAGTGCATTAGATTCTCCTATGGCTTGTTTTAGATAGATTATAGTTTTGTAACAGTAGATATTCCTACAATTAGAAACCATTCTAGGATAAATGGGTTAAAATTTTTAGTAAGCGATCATCTTTGGATAAAATTTTTACGAGATGAAAATATTGAATATTTGATATATTATTTTTTATTAAATTTATTTGGAAAGAACTAGCTAAATCTGACAACACTGTAGATGTAGATGTATGGTTCCCTAGTGGCGGCGTGAAAAAAATATTCATGTTACATTCATTCATCATATCTTTAGGTTCGATTTTTTTCTTTATTATTGAGATCCGCGATTTAAGGCAAAATTTTTTTGTAATCGATCTTGCTAGAAGGAACCACCAGTTCCAATATATATACATTATATATATATATATATATATATATATATATATATATATATAATATATATATATATATATATGTATATATATGTAGTAGTGGTTTTTCGGGTATCCCGTGTTAGCTTGAAGTCCCTTGATGGACGGTTTCGCTGACGTTTCGATGGAATCTCATCCATCTTTTTCAAAGCGTTGATCACTGGTCGGTATCTTGGCGTTGAATGTTGAATGAATTCAACGCCAAGACACCGACCAGTGATCAACGCTTTGAAAAAGATGGATGAGATTCCATCGAAACGTCAGCGAAACCGTCCATCAAGGGACTTCAAGCTAACACGGGATACCCGAAAAAAACCACTATTACATTTCACACCCGTGAGAAACATTCGTCAAAACATATATATATATATATATATATATATATATATATATATATATATATATTATATATATTATATATTATAAATAGCGGGTTGGTAGAAAATAAAGACATATGTAAAAAATGTAAGAATTACTATTTGCGTTCCTAAATAAATATTATAACTTAACAGACAGAATTTTATCATAATAATTATATTAATGTACTAATTTACATCTCATTGGCTTAAAGAAGAGTTTGGGAAATATTCCGAAAAAAAACCTGTTTCTAACTTTAAATGGATATACAGCGTGCGTAAAGGCGAGTAATCTATTGTAATATATATCTGTAACAATATTAAATTTTTAGGGATTCTAAACAAGGTAGCAATCTGTCTCCCCAAAAATTGAACTTTGATTTTGAATATCAAAAAATTAGACTCTACCCTTTCATCTTGACTGTTTAAACTATGGCGAGGTATATGAAATACAGAAGTGCTGATAACTGCAATGATTAAAATTTAAACATTTTACAGATAAGATATTTCGTGTTCAGAGCGACAAATATAGGAAATTATATAATGCCTGATACACGTATTTTTAACAAAGCAGTCACTTAAAAGAGAAAAAAAATTCTTTTAAGGTATCTCAATTTAAGTTTTTTTTTAAAGATTATGATTTTGGAAATTTGTGATCTATTTCGCTTTTATATGGATAACACGTACATTTATATATGTATATATATATATTTATATATATATTATATATGTATATATATATAATATATATATATATATATATATGTATATATTATATATATATATGGCTATATATATATATATATATATATATATATATATATATATACATATATATATATATAGTATATTATATATATATATTATATATGTATATATATATATATATATTATATATTATATACAGTGGAAGCTCCGTTATTCGGGGCTCTATTATCCGGGGATCCAATCAACCGGGGTTTCGAGTGGCCGATTTTTTTTTTTAATAAGGTGTTTTTTGACGCCAATTCGCTTTAATTATGTATTATTTTCATTAAAAAAATAAAATAAGATTCATATTACATATTTAGATTATTAACACTCATTACTATTATGCATTTAAAAATATTATGTGTATTATTTTTATTTAAAAAAATATAAATAAAATAAAGAATGGAAAAAAAACACTTGGCAAGCTGGTATCGGGAGAATGAAATGTTTCGGGAAAACTACCACAGTTTGATTCATTATTTCAAGAACGGTAATATTAAAGTCATTTCTATGAAACTCCCACTGGGCTGTTTGTCTGCTGAAGAGAATTATTTTCTCAGTTGTGCTTTTGCTCTCCATTCTAAAAACAAACCAAAATGTCGCAAAAAAAGAAACGTGTCGTGTAGCAATTGAGACAAAAAGTTTGTTATAATAAACTGAGTTGAAAAAGGTTGAAAGTATAAAATAATCCCCCCCCCCCCCCGACTGAATTTTGAGTTGCTGTCAGCAAAACCGTTCACGATATGGTAAAAGAAGAGAAAAAAAGATATTTCGTACTTCGTGTCGTCGTCGGTCATAAGATGGTGTGTCCTTTTCGGAAAACCAATAAAGACCTCTACATTAGACGTCGATCAAGCGGTGGGTATCCCCCATCCCCTCATTGGTTATGTAAAAAACGCGCGGAGGGAGGTCAGTTTCTATTTTCGGGCCAGTGGGTGAGTGAAAAAGCGTTATGGTTTCATGGAAGTTTAAAAATTGAGGGACCCATTCCTCCGCTCTCCCTCTCATGGATGGCGATTGACAAAATTTTTATTAAAAAGACACGGTATTGGACTGTTTTTGGACATTCAAGATGAGAGTCTTACGCGGTGATTGATTATGTTGCAGCCACATTAATTATTGAAAATTTTAACTTTTTGGTTACAAAATTTAATTAAACACCGGATCAAGTTTATAATGTTGATGAATCAGCATTTGTTTTGGAAAATGCTTTCTTCAAAAAACGCTTAGCAGCTCAATCCGAAAATCTACTCCTGTCACAAATCCAGCGAAGAAAAGACTCGAGTGTAGGTATAGTTTGACTTGTTCTAATGATTCAGGAGAACACAAGTTAAATTAACTTGTTATAGGGAAGGCAAAAAAACATCGGTCGTGTTTGAAGGTACCGAAACTAGATAGTCTTCCTTACGATTATTTATAATCAACTAAAAGCTTGGATACATCAACCAATTTGTACCGTCATGGTTTAAGGACAAATTTGTATACTTCAGTTCATCAATACTTAAAAGACAAAGGTCACACCTTCTTAGAGCTGTTTTATTGCTCGATAATGCCCCGTTCATTCAGATGACAATCTTTGGCCCACCGAAGATGGACAAATTTTCGTTCATTATCTTCCAGCAAAACGTAAACGTCACTAATCCAGCCGATGGATCAAGGGGGTAATATCAAGTTTAAAGAAACAAAGATACAAAAAATTTCCTTCGATTTCTACTCAACAAAAAATAGTGAGCACCGATGTCAATAAAAGAAATCCTAAAGAAGTGGAGAATAAAAGACGTTACTTTTGCTGGGTTGTGATGCCTGGGTAAATTTACATACAACATTAAAACTTTCATGGGCGAAAATATTAGAACAAGAAGATTTAATCCAGCAAACCTCAGAAGATATTGAAACTGACTCATATCTAGACATCGCTAAAGCTCTCCCGGATTTCGTGCCATGTTGTCAGGCATGATATGATAAATTGGCTGGAAAGTGACATGACTGAAGAGGGTTTCGAAAAACTAACGCGAAAACCGAAATAGCAGATCTCCACAGAAAAGACGGAAGGTTATCGACCTCTTCGATGACAACGAAGATTCGTTTTATTGTTTTGGAAACAAAAAATTAAACACATTGAAGCGTTGGAGGCGACGGAACTTCTTTTAGATTATTTAGAACAGGAGAACGCTGATTATAGCAGAATCATCAAATTACAGGCCATGAGAACAGATATTACCAAAAAAATCTTTAATTAAAAACTAAGTAAAATTTACTGAGATTTTTTTTCTCTAAATGAAAATTTAATACGATATGTGTATTTTGAACAATTTGTTATACATATTGAAAATTATATAATAATGTAAAACGTTTGTTTCTTATTAAAAATAATATCTTCTACTCAGTTTTTCCTTAATTAACATCCCTAACTAGCACTTTAATCAATAAAAAATTGTGATGTCTTTTTATCCGGGGTTTTCGAGATTATTCGTAAGGACCCCCCTCCGAGTTATTACCCCGGATAACGTGGTGACTGGTCCCACACTAAATATATAAATTATTAAAGGAATCTCTCCAAATAATAAAAGTTACTAACACAAAGTATTAAAATGTTTATTATTATTTTTTGTTAAATTAATTATTTAATTAAAATCAACCATTAAGTCAAGTAATTTTGAGCAATAACTAAAATATGTAAATTATGCTGACTTTTTTCAAGAGGTAAAAAACTTTCCGAGTTAGTACAAGTAGGAAGTGTACTGTTGAAGTTCAATTTTGGTTCCGAAATATCTGAACAATGTATTTTTGAAATCATTTTAACAGTTTCATTTTAATTTTCTGTAGAAACGTACGTAATAAAACGTTGTACGTATCTCTTGGCTACTGAGTTTAAATACCCAGGCGTTCTTCTTTTTTATTCATTTTAGTGTAATTTCGGGTTGTATATGTATTACTCACTGAAAAAACTGTTAGTTAAAAATAGTTATTTATTATTAGAAAAAACTATATATTTATTTTGTTTCCAAAATTTTAAATTATAAGTCTTCCTTATGTTCCTCTACCACATTTCTATAAAAAAAGCATTTCTGAGATCTATATTTCTTCGAAAATCTGAGTTATCATATATATTTCTGTATGTTTTAAATGGTTTTGTAATAACTTTCACAATTATCGAAACGTTTAAGACATACAATATGTATGAAGCGTAACCTATGCTCATTAGTCGAAACCGACATAATGAGGGTAGAAATGGCTGTATGCCCCCAGTAGTAGTAGGCCTACCTTGGCAATTTCCAGAATTCTTTTTTCATTATAATCGAAAATTAGGGAAGAAAATAATAGTGATTAAAAATTATATAGAAAAGCAACTTTTCGAAGTTATGAACGCGAGCAGCTTTCTTCAGTTTAATAATTGGAAAAAGTAACACCTGAGAAATAGTATTTTATCATTAACTAGCCATGCTCGCGGCTCCGCTCGCTTGGACTTGATTCACTATTATCGTCACTGCTTATTCCTTATGCTTTATCCTAACGTAATAAAATTTATCCTATAACCTGGCCAGAGAACATATGTATGAATTTAAAAAAAATACATGTAAATCGGCATAAGTAGTTCTCGAGTGATAAGCGCATTAACGGATAGACAGGCAGAGAGAGACCCCCCCCCCTATGACATTTTATGTATATTATAGATTATAGATGATTTTTCTGGAATATAAGTCATATCTTTTCATCACGTATTCTAAAGAACATTAAAGTGGACTTAAATCTAAAAAAGCAAAATATTTTTATATCTTATTAAGTTTATCTCAACCCAATACAAGAGAAGAAGATGCCTGTTCATGATTATGTACTTTTATGAAACGCTAAAAGAGTAAGATAGTCAACAACTTTAATAATCAATTGTTGCTGGTTAATTAAGCCAAATTAAAATAGAGACCGAAAAATTTTTGATGAATGGTGCATCTTATGTAAAAAAAATATTATTGGGTTGTCTTATCAAGGGTTCCTATTTATTGTTTGTTTGGTCTACTATTTATAAGCAAGTTAAAACGCTAATTTAATTCTAGTCTGTCTAAAAATCAGCTTCTGATTAGGTTCGATTTTCTAGTTCAATAATTTTTCACTAAATGTCTTTTGACGCGGACAACAAGTCGTTTGCTCATGCCAGTCAGTAAATCTTCACCTGACGTTTCTCTAGTTCAAAGAAGTATTGTGGATCTTTAAATACGTTGATTTCATCAAATATTCGGGACCGTTTTAAGTGATTCTATTTTTTATTGGTATTTGTTTGAAAATATGTGTTAAAAGCTCCAAATTTTTTCGGCAAATGGTTTCTGATCTACAGTTTGCGCTGATGTAAGTAAAACTCATATGAGTAATAATTTTTGGTGGAGGATTGATCCATTGTACTTTTTCGCCTCGCATTATGGATAGGAATTTGTATTATATAGGAAACAACGTACAGGCTACGGGTAAGATTTTTACAGGTGGATCGGGCACATTTGCCAGACTAAGCGCAAAGATCTCAATTTTATAACGTAGTGTCATGAACCATCTCAAAAGGAAAAATTTGATTCGTTTATTGGTGTAAAGAACTACGTGGAGTGTAATGCGTAAACATAAATATAGGATCCACATTGGTTAAAGTAAAACACAAACGCTGAAAAGTTTTTTGTCTGATCTACTATACGATGATCCGCCTCATTTCCAATGGAAAAAAACCAATTGCTTCGCAAACGATTACGTGTCAAAATTTCTTGATCTCACATTTTCGATCAGGTATAGGCTCTACCAAGCTTATATACTGTTCTTTAGTGAAGGCTAGAGTTTTGATATTAATGCGAAACAATGGAAACAAAATCGAATTTCGCTAGTGTTTGATGACTGTTTTATGTTTGGTAATGGGAAAAATAGAAAAATACCGTGTTTTAATATCAAGAACAAATGGCTTCTGATGATACGTGAATGTTTACGTGGGGAATATTCTACAACGTGGACCAAAACACTCTATCATATTACTGGTAGTGGAACCCTGACAATCTATAACAATCACAACGGCGCCGAGTACAGAATACAAATTTGAAATGCCGTAGAATGCTTCTGTGGACGCCCGAATGAATGTTGGTTATCTTACCATGTAAAACATAAAAAAAAAATCCATAAATGTTGTTTTGGATGACTCGTTTTAAAGCGAATTGCGCAAGATAGCTGACATCCTAAAGATAGCAGAAGGATCAATGTTGGTTATATTTGCATGAACATTTGGGCTGAGAAAGCTCTTGTTCGAAATGGTATCGCGTTTGCTCACAGTGGACCAAAAACAACAACGTCCCGCTGTGGACTCTGAGTGCTGTTTGGACCGGTTTAAGACGGAATAAAAAGGATTTTTTCTTTTGCGATAATGTGACATTGGATGTGACATGAATCTCCATTACAGACACCGGAATCAAAATCGGCAGTCAGTTGAGTGGACAGCAGAACGGTTTGAAAGCCTCCGAAGCGAACAAGATACAACTGCCGGCTGGGAATGGTTTTGGTCTCTGTATTTTGGGATGTGCAAGGAATAATTTCCATCGAAATTATTGCTGAGAAGGGAAAAAAAAAAAAACCATCAATAGCGAATTTTATATAAAGTTATTGGTGCGTGTGCAGGCAGAAATCGCAAAGAAACGGCCCCAAATGAACAAGAAAAAAGTGCTATTTCATGGCAATGGTTATGATGGTAAAATTGCATGAACTGAAGTTCGGGTTGCTTCCCTATCCACTGTACTCTCCAGATTTGGCCCCCAGCGACTATTATCTATTCGTAGACCCAAAAAAAAGCTCGCGGGAAAAGATTTGGCTTCAATGAAGAAGTTATCGCCGAAACTGAGGCCTATTTTGAAGGCAAGGACAAATCCTTCTACAAGAAAAGTATAGAAATGTTAGAAAAGCGTTGGACTGATTATATTGCTCTAAATGACAGTATATAGATGAATAAGGTCGAATTTTGCAAAAAAAAAATGTGTTTTAAGTAGCTAAACCAGAAAACTTTTCAGCCTACGTGTTACTTTATTGTAATAAAAATAAAAATTTTGTGTACTAAGCTTTCTTAACTGAAGTCGCTGCTACGGCCGATGTACGAGCACACGCATTGTCCTGATAAAGAAGCAATTTTTTGTGAAATAATCTTGGTTGCTTCTGCTTCAACTGTCTATGCAAACGATCCATTATCGTTGCATAATAAGAGCGGGACATTGTTTTACCCTTTTCTAAATAGTTAATCTTGATGGTACCCTGTGACTCTCAAATAACTGTTACCATCATTTTTTCCGGTCGATAAAACAGTTTTCGTTTTGTTCGGTGCACTTTCACCTGACCAACTCACTGTTTTAACTGCTGTCTTTTTCCCAGTAATCCGTGTAAAGATGGATCCAGGTTTGTCTACAGTCACACAGACAAAGGCCCGAAAGTCCTTCGAATTACGCTGCAACTTTTTCAAACACGATTTAGAAATGTCCTTTACTGTTGTTTCGCCCAATCAGCTTTTTCATTTTTAGAACTTCATGCAGGATATTATGAACCCGTTCAAATGTCTATCATCTCAGCCATGTTACGGTTACGAAGCTTAATATAATGATCTTCCATCACGATCATCAATTTTATCGACCATTTCTTGAGAAGAAATAGCAATCCAATGTCCGAACATACAGCATCTTCTGTACTCATACTGTCACGTTTAAATTCATTTATCTAGTAATAAATTGTCATAAATATTTGTGTAGAGTCACCATGAACTTCTTTCAGTTCAGTTTTTATCTGAGCCCCAGTTTACTTTTTATAAAAGTTATTGCTGCTCGATCCTCTGTTTTATCCATTTCTACAAACGTTTAACACCGATCACTTACGACAGCTGTCAACAAACCACTAATACTAATTTAGTTGTCAAACTATTCGATCTCACGTTATTAAAAAATGAAATTTATAATCCATGGAACGTCAAATAGCAAGAAGAAATTGAGACTAAAAGAAGAGATTATATATATATATATATTATATATATATAATTATATATATAATATTATATATATATATATATGTATTATATATATATATATTTATTTATATATTATATATATATATTATATATATATATATATATATATATATATATATTTATAATTATATAACATTTTATATATATATATATTATTTAGTGGGGCTGCCAGTCAATATTTTAAATATTCATGACCTTGGTAGTGAAACCCTTTTTTCTTAGTCGAGCTTTCGAAATATATTTATTTCTTCTTCAGGACATCTGGAAAGACAAAATTTCTTTTTTTCTTTATATTGTTAAGTGAAAAATTGTTTTTTTAAGTACATTCTATGGTTGAAAAAATCAAAACAAAAAGAAAATTGGCATGAGAAAAAAGAAAAATGATTGACTTACCAAAGTGGTTTTTTCTATAACAAAACATAGCAGTCATTTGCACAGAGG
>JAHKBH010003460.1:0-20251 GCA_019049505.1 Pachyrhynchus sulphureomaculatus
TTGATTACATATCCAAAAGAACAATTATATCCTTGAATGTCAATAAACACATCTGATTCAATCATATTGAAATCGAATGACTGACTAACTGAATAATAATATTTTTTGTTCAAGTTAAACGGTTTAAACTGATGACTATATTAATAAATAATTCGTTCTATTTATATTTTAAACTTTACAGATTTGTTTTGCTTAATTAGTTTTGCTTTATTGCAAAAACAAGTCAATTAGTCTATAAAAAATATAATGATACGAGATAAATATCAAAAAACATGTTTATAATAACAAATATTTTGCATGATGCAATCTTATATTTTATTTCAAGAATATATTTTTACTTAATTAGTTTTTAAAAACAAAAACAAGTCAATTAGTCTATAAAAATATAATGATACGAGATAAATATCGAAAAATATGTTTTTAATAATAACAAATGGAAATTTTGCATGATGCAAGTGGTAATTTTCCAAATTAAACTATTTTGTTGAATTTATACTGATAAACGTGTATAATTAGTATATATATATATATTTCTAAAAAATGCATATCGGATGATTAATATCCTGTATTTAATATATAAACACCCATCTTATACCGATTCAATTACAATTTTGTTTGTTTGTGTAATACTCACTAGTTTGAAGTAAAAAAATGATCTTTTTCGCAGTCGAATTAATAGATGATGATATATCATTAGATATGATATATGTGTTATTAAAAGAGTTATTCAAGTGAGTATGAATAGTAAAATTCACCTTTCTAAACTTTTACTTGTTTCTTGTCTAACATATTATTATTATTGATTTTCAGAGATATTTTGTTTGAAATAAGAAGAGGACAGTACATGATTCATGTGTGTTTGAAGGAGGAACCGACACGAGAAAAATGGGAGGAATTTGACAAGTTACCTGTAAAAATTTTTTTTTATGCTGAAATTCTTAGTTAGTCTTTAATAAAAATACAAATATCTTATAAACATTGCTTTATTTTATAACCAAATTAACAAATTACTAGAACTTAAACTTATGAATATATACTAATAGATAAATCTTAAAAAACTAATAATAGATAAATATAAGTTTCTAAAAAATATCAAATGATTATCAGATGATTAATATTCTGTATTTAATATATAAACACACAAGTCAATTACAAATAGAGAAGAAGAAAGGCAAGTTGATATTGATTCTCAAGAATTGTTCAAGAGAGAAAATTATACCATTTTCAATTTTTATATTAACACATTATAACGCAAAAAGCAGAAGAGGAAAGTCTGATCAAAGTAGCAGTTTTTCGAGAAAAAGAACCTTTTGTTTGTTGTGTGTAAAGATTCTAGTTAGTTTGAAAGCAAAAATATGATTTTAATATTTGAATCTGAAGATTTGAATGCCTTATCGACAAATATATTATTACTCCAAGAGTTATTCAAGTGAGTATGAATAGTAAAATTCATAAATCATCTTACTAGCAATATATTTATTTTCAGAGATATTTTGTTGGAAATAAAAAGGCAAAGGAGACGTATTCATGTGCGTTTGGAGAAGGAACCGACACAAAAAGTATGGGATGAAATTGCGAGGCTTCCTGTTAAAAAAGTTTTTTGTATGAAAAAGATGTAGTCTTTAATAAAATCCAAAATACCTTATAAATATTGTTTTATTTTATAACCAAATTATTCCTAGGTTAAACTTTATATACTAATAGATTAAAAAACTAATAATAGATAAATCTAATACAGTTTGTACTATAATAGGTAAAAAAGACTCTTAGAGGTACAACAACAGCAAACGTAAAATTATTCAGAATCGGAAGAATCTGAATAGACTAAATTTTTAAAACATTGATTAAATTCGGCAATGTCAATATCTGTTTGCGGTTGTGCACAATATTGTCGTCCACCCAAAAATTGAGCAGCGGGAATCTTATATTTTCCCGAAGAACCAAAATTGTTTGATTTTTTTTTTTTTTCCTCCTCCCTTGGTTTTTCCCCTCTTTTCTGATAACACTTCTCTTTAGAGTCGTAATATTTCTTTCGATCGATGCATTTACCAAAGGACATATAAGTAATTGAGCAATTTTTCGATACTTTTCCAATAAGATATTTTCATCCGATATAAAATAAATAATTAGAGGTCCGTTGTAGGTTGCATCTACGATACCTGTTCGTATAGTTCCTATAGAGTTTATAGAGGATCTCGCAACAATTTGTCCATAGAATCCTATAGGAATATTTACTTTTTCAATCAATTCAATCTTTGTGGCTTTCCCTGCGGGACAAAATGTGTCGTGTTTAATACAAAGATCGAAACCTGCATCTGATTTGTATGCTTTCCAACAAGAATTATTTCCCGGAATAATTATTTTCGAGTTGTCATCATCGTCGTCATTAATTATTTGAATTGCTCTTTCTATACGTACATACAAGTCGGAAAAGTAAGTTTTATCATACATTTGTGGATAATAAGGTAAAAAGACATATTGGTTGAAAAGGTTGTATTTGGACAATAAGGTGAAAAATTTAAATTGAGTCTTTACATATTTTACGGCTGAAATTAAATCTATCTCTTGTATTTGCATACTTTTCCAAATAATGTCCTTAAGATTGTACTTATTAGGGATAACAATTACCGATGGAAATTGTTCAAATATTTCTGTTGGAATTTCCTTTAAACAGTCGATGATATTCTTTTCATCAAAATTTTCAATCGAGTCAAATATTAACGAAAAATACAATTGAGATAGTGGTGAACGTTCAAATAGTCTATAATTTTGTTGTTGTTGCATTTTATTCACAATTGTTAATGTGTGCAGGTTTTGTCTAAAAGTCTTTAATGATTCCCTACTATTTTCATGTTTAACATCATTATAGAGATGTACGTTTTCAAATCTCTTGAGAAATTTGAGTAGTCCCATATGTGTAAGACCATCCAAAAATATATTTTTAGCAAGTGGAAATTTTTCCTTAGGAGTAGTAGTAGTAGTAGGAATTGTTGTATCCATATCAATTATTAGATTAGATGAAGATGTTGTAGGCATGTTAGATTCAACGTTTAAAGAGGACATACTGCAAACAACAACAATTCAAATTAGATATGATGTATAAATATAAAACCTGTTAAACTCACCTGTTTAAGTAATTACACACACACGAAACAAAATATATGTTGTGAGAGAGGAAAACGCAGACAATTGCTTGTATTTACCAATTCAATCTTTTTATAACATAAAAGAGAGTTCAAAACAGATAAGAAGGTTAAAATTTACCAGATAAGGAATAAATTCAAATACATTGAATGTACAATATAATTAATATAACTCGTGTTTTATGCAATGATAAAAGTATTAGCAGTATGTATTTAAAAATAACAAAAAACAATTTGTACTGAAAAAGGTTTTATTAAGTAAAAAAGAGAAAACTATAATGATTTAACAACAACAATTTTCAAGTTGATCAATGTAGGGTTTCATTTCTTGTAAAAAGGTGGGACTGATTCATCGTTGAAATTTTTGAATAAATTTCCAATTAACTCGTTCTCTATGTCGACGGATAAAATCTTCAGTCAAGTTTTGATGGATACTGATGGCATTCCAATCCAACATTCCGGCAAATTCCTCCATAAATCGTTCGTTTAATTGCTGATATTGGGAGATAAGTTGCCAATTGACTTTATTGATACAAGTTCGTATTAGATCTTCGTCTAAATGTTGTTTTCGTGAAATGATGTTCCAATTGACAAAATCTTGAAAATAAATGATAAATTTCGCAGGTAAATCGGGAAAATTGGATATTTCATTCCACCAAGCTCTTAGACAAGCCATTATTTTAGAATGTATGTGTCAATAGCAAGTATACAAATAATATGATTGTATTTGATGTATGTTTTTTTATATATAATTAACAGGAAATGGATGCTATCTGTTTCCTTGTCTTGCAGCAGCCTCTCTTTCGATTCCTCGTTCTTCTTTGCCAAAGGAAAGAAAGTAAGCAGGTACGTTCTTTGCTCCATCGTTCTGTTTGATTCGATCTTTGACCACACATGACAAACATTTTTGATTTCGTATTTCACTTTCACCTTTACATTGTGGACATTTTACTCGTACAATAACTGGCATTTTTGAATGAATGATATGATGTGTGTATTAATGAAATGTTTTTATACAAGTTATCTCTCCCTACTACTATTTGTTGTCGTCGTAATTGATAGAAGCATGGAAATTAGGCTATTTTTCCTATATACAAAATTAATTAAACAATATGTACAATATTTACGTATTCTAACTCGATCTCGATAGTAACTATTTATATTTTTGTTAACTTTACATCCACATTTTAAACAGTTAAATTTTACATTTTCCATATTTTTTAGAGACTTCAAGAGGTTTTCGGGAGGAGAACACGATCTCTATAAAAACAGATGCTAAATAAGTTTTTGATTCATTTATCATTCGCTCATATTGACCACACTAATGTTCTCTACCTGTCTATTGTTTGTTCTCGTTATTGTTGTTGTTCAAAGTACAAACAACTACGATGCTGAAGTCAACAATACTTGTAATCAAAATTACGAATATTTATTAGAGGATTATCATTCACTTTATAATACCAGTTTAAATCTGTATCAGGAATGTATTAAGTCACTGGACAATTATATGGATTTATACGATAATGAACAAGCTGTTAATGATATTTGTATGGGAAAAATTCTAGAATACGAATACCTGGCTGCGAATTTAACAATGTCGTTAAATTATACGAAACATATTGCTCTGCTCAAGGAAAATATCAAATTGGAATCGGATTTGTATTTATTGAGAACCAATCTAACGGAAACATTGCAAATTTGTCAAGAAAAATACAAAGTAGCATATGTCGTAATTGCCGATTTAAAGGAGGAAATTGAAAATTTTAAAAGTAATTTGACCGATCTGACTCGTGAAATCTATCAGTTAGATAACGATTTGTCCAAATGTCAAAAGGATTTAAAACAACTCTACTTTGGACAACTTGTTGAGGAATTCATTCTTTATCGATTTCTATCTCGTTTTCTATTAAACTTTATTATTATTAAAATTATTTCATTTAAACCTTTTTGATATAACGAATCAAGACAAATTTTAAAATTATTTTATTTTACTCCTACTACCCAAGTCATTTTCAGTTGAAACCAATATTAAAATGAATAACTAAATACTTTCATGTATCTTATATCTAACTATTATTCGTAAATAAAACAAAGGTAAATGTTTTACAGTTTATTAGTAACTTGAAAACAAAAACTTTTACGTTTACAAACTATAAGGTATATTTATTATTTAATATATAGGATTTTATCCCTGGATACTTTTGGATTGCATCCAAAAATGTCTTTTCATCCTCTGCACTCTCTGCCTCTACGTGTAGATACCTTATCGGTAATATCCAGGTAATTTCTTCCAATTTGGTAGTTGGTGCTTCATCCCCGTCCAAGAATACATTAATTTGATTAGTATTATTTACAATTTCAATTTTATGCACACCACGTCTGTGAAAGAAATAAAAGATATAATAATCTATATATTAATTAAGTCAATCATTAAAATCAAAGCTAAATATATAATTAGTAAATTATATGAAACAATACTCACACGAATAAGTTTTTTATTAATATATATAACGTTTTGATAGGTAACACTTTAATGTCTTCAGATTCAAAAATTATCAACATTTTTAAAAGCAACTATTTGTTTCACTACACAACAAATAAATTTGACTCTG
The DNA here is from genome assembly GCA_019049505.1 of Pachyrhynchus sulphureomaculatus. Lineage (NCBI taxonomy): Eukaryota > Metazoa > Arthropoda > Insecta > Coleoptera > Curculionidae > Pachyrhynchus > Pachyrhynchus sulphureomaculatus. The sequence goes on from JAHKBH010003460.1 coordinate 5,756, forward strand.
AGTAAGAAATTTTTAATGCTTATATAGTAAATACAGTAAAAAAATAAATCACGTCATTTGATATTTGGAAAATTTATATGACTAGAGCAATAAATTAATGATATCTTGTTTACTTAAAAACCTTATCAGACAACATTTTTACAGACAAAACGACTCCACTAGTTTACATATTTGCTTATTTATATTTTTAATAGACTAATTGACTCTCATGATGACTATGTATGATGTGATTAAATCCCCTATATAATAGGTGTATAGAAAGGTATTAAAATCAATACAAAATTCATTCGTCTAATAGTTACTTGCTCCAATACTTAATAATGTCGCTTTTTAATGAAGAAGAAGTAAATGCCAACAACGTTATTAAAAGAAATATAGAGTTACTAAGACTACTGGAATTAAGGGAAATGGAAATTGTCGAAGAAGAGGAAGAACATTTACCCTTAAACATATTAAGAGAAAAATTACTACAACAAAAAGTTCAAGTTGATGAAAATGATGATGATGATGACAACGATGATGAAATCCCACTGAGTAAATTAAAAGAAAAGTGGTTAAAGGAGAAAATGGATGAGGATGAAGAGATGATTGAACAAACAGAGAGTGAAATGGATGTGGATGATGATGATGATAATGAATATTTAAGTTGGGAGGATATAATTAAATTAGGATACCAGATATTATAGTTTAGATGTTAGATATATTTTATAAATACCTTTAAGAAGAAAATAGATATTTCTCTCGTATAAAACTTTTGTTTTAATAATTTATACTTTTCTAGAGACCTAACTATTTTTTATTCCATTCCCTAACAAAATACAAAAATAAGATTAATATTGAAATCAATTCAGGTAAACAATTTTTGTGGAGAGGTCATATTATATATGTTTGCTTTGTAAAAGTTTTCTTAGTTGTAAAGTAACTGTGACACGATGAAGTTGGCTGTTCTCGATATTCAGGGATTTAACTTTTTATTTGCTGCTGATGATGATAATCATGATGTGTATGTGGAAGAATTTCATGCTAAAGAAATTACGATATCAAATGGTTTACAGACAAGTCATTATGTATTGAAACCCAAAATACCCTTTGCTCAATTATCTCGACTCAATAAAAGAGCTGTTTGTAAGACTGAAAAGGAACTTGGTTTACGATATTCTTCCGGCTATGTAGATTACAAGCAAGTTGGAGAAATTTTAGATAGAGTACTGGACAATATTGATGTATTGTATGTAAAAGGAAAACATGCTTTTCGATTCGTTCAAGACAACATTGCTGCTTCTACTACTAATTTGCATACTAATCCCAATTTCAAGATGATTGATATAGATACTTTAAATGTATGGAACATGCCAACATTTAAACCTACAAAACCTTCCTGTTTAGATCATAATCTAATTTACAATGCTAAAGTTCAATGTAGTACTACAAATTGTATGACACTATTGGCATGGCTATCGATATTCATCCCATAATATCAACATCATATGTATTTAATAAATTTTTTTAAGGAATTTTTCCAATGTTAACTGAATAATTTGTAGAAAAATTATTGAAAGAGCGAGTTTAATAAATATTTTCAATTTCAAACATGTGTGTTTTATTATTTCCTATTTAAAATACTAAAAGTATTAAGAATATAAGGACTTTATACTAGAAAAACAAAACATTAAATATTTAAGGATATAAGGACTTTATTAAGACAAATATACATATATCTATTACTTAAAAAATAAATAAAAGGTAATAAGAATTAACAAGGAGTTTCTAATGGTTGCCTCTTTGTTCTCGTTGTCGTTGTTGGTATTCTCGTTCCCCAATCGGTCTTGGAATTATTGATTGTACATGTTTATCTATAAGATCATGTGTACCAGTCTTCCAGATATCCTGACATTTCGAATGCATTCCTTGTTGTCTCCCTGAAAATAGGTCGTTATCACGAACACCACATGCTATACATCCTCCATTTTGATATAAACCGACTCCACTTAACAATTTACCAGGTGTTAATTCGACAGCATTACGATTAATCCAAAGTCCATTTCTTTTTGTTACTACATATAATTGTTCTCGTTGACGATCTTCACTCATTGTTTATTTGATTTTATGTTTATCAAATACTGACTACTAACCAAACATATCCACTTAAATATACATATCCCTTCTCAATCGTTGTTTTTTTTAAACCTTATCATCAAAAATTATAGGAGAATCTCAGTATAACACATTAAATTATCAAAGATTTCATCTTATTTGCAAAAATGAATTTATTCAGTCAAGATGATTTAGTATATAAAACTTGTAGAAAAATTGATGATTTTGTCAAGAAATTAGCATGTTGTTGTGAAACAAGGATTCGACTAATATCTTATCGAGAATATTTAACACCTTTTATCGATCGCAAACAAGTTACGACAAATAATTTAGAAACACATTACGTATCATGTGTATGGTCACATCCTGGAGTTCGAGAAGGACCCGATACATGTGAATGTTTCCATGTTAATATGGTACTAAGACATGTCAATGAAGAATTGTCAGAGTTGTCGACTTCAAACAAATGTATCCAATGTAGTATTTATTGCAATCATAAAATCTATTGAGATGTTTTAAAAAAAAAAAATTTTAATACAATGTTAAATAAATGATAAATTAATATATTTATAAAACTCTAATAAATATAAAATTATCTCCTCTGATATATTTACTGTGAAATTTTCCAATCACAGCAGATATTATTTTGCATTTGCATTTTTGTTTTTTAAGTAATAGATAGCGCTAATTAAGTCAGAACAAATTTTCCAATCACTTTGTTATTATAAACATGTTTTCGACATTTATCTCTTATCATTTTATAAAATTAATCCATTTGTTTTTGTTATTTTTATTGGTAGCGACTATTCGACTCCATACATCATTATTTAGTTAAGTGGTAAATTTTCCAAATTAATATATAAACACACTCAAGTCTTTATGTCGAATCAATTACAAGTTATCAACATAGTCACATATAACTGATTTAATCTCTTTGGAAATTTTAAAAAATATTTTCAGTTAAGATTTAATAAATTGTCAAATCATACACGATGACAAGTTCTCAATGTTCATATAAGCTAGTACTAAAATGTTCACGAAGTGGTGCAACGTTAAAATTTTGTTGGAGTGCTGAAATGGTACAACTGAAGAGCTGGTCCCTGATGTTAACTCAATTAAGTAAATCAAAGTGTAAAAATTGTCTACAACCTTTAATTATGCAAACTTATTATAAAAACAAGCCTTGTGCATTGGTCAGACCAGTACATGAAAATCTGTTCATAGGCAAGAAAGAATATGAATGGCTCAGGGACACACTACTTCATATGAGTCGCAAATGTCGATATACGAATAGAATTAATGTAATAGCAGGAATAAGCGGTCCGTATTCAGCTAAACTGAAGATGGCAGCCTCCACTATACGTAAACGTTCCCACCAGGATGATTAATGTATTATAATAATTTTTGTAGTAAGATTTTAGTTAATTTTATATATAGATTTTGTATTTTTAAGTAGTTAAGTAAGTCAATAATTTAAACCAATTTGCTTTTAAGTAGACAAATAATATTGATATTATATTTACAGACTATTTCTTTATTATTAGTCAAATCTTTGTTCTTTTGGAAACAAATTTTGATTTATACAAAAATCAACTAATTAGTGATAGTAGTAACTTGGAAAACAAAAAATTTTACACATTTAAATTTATGACAAATTTATTGGTCTTTCAATTATTTTTTAAGCATTCGAATCTACTTTTTATCAACTAATTTTAACATTTCTTATCTGTTTTTGTTGAACTCTCTCATTTATACATATTTAATATTTCTATTTATTAGTAAAGCATATAATATTGCAATTTGTACTTTATCCAATACATTTTACATCCTCTTATCGACAAAAATTTGATCTTTCTTATCAAATTTGTTGAACTTTCATTTAATTTTATAACAACTGGTTTTTGTTGGTATCATTTCGTACCAGGCAACATATTATTTACATCTTAACATTTTAGTTAGTTTTATTGTATATTTTTGTACTTTTAAGTATTTAAGTAAGAATCTAAAATATTAATTTATCCAATACATTTTACATCCTCTTATCGACAAATATTTGATCTTTCTTATCAAATTTGTTGAACTCTCTCGCATTTATTTAATATTTCTAATCAAAATATATATATATATATATATATATATATATATATATATATATATATATAGTTATTAGTAAAGCATAACATTGCAATTTATATTTTATCCAATACATTTTACATCCTCTTATCGACAAATATTTGATCTTTCTTATCAAATTTGTTGAACTCTCTTAACAACTGGTTTTTGTTGGTATCAGTTCGTACCAGGCAACATATTACTTACGTCTTAAGATTTTAGTTAGTTTTACTGTTTTATAGAGATTTTATATTCTAAGTATTTAAGTAAGCCAATAACAATTCATACTTTTCAATTTTTCCTGCTGTTTGCTTTTTAGTAGAGTAAATTTATTGAAATCAATGTATTCGAATCTACTTCTTATTTTTACTAATACAAATGATATCATTTCGTACCAGGCAAAATATTATTTACATCTAAGATTTTGTACTTTTAAGTATTTTAGTAAGTAGTTTTTCAAATTTTCTCCAAGGTATATAAGAATAGTTGTAAAGATTTTTAAACAAATTAGACGAGGCTCTTTTGTTCATTGGTATTAATATATTTATTAAATCTGTGTGCTCATACTTGTGTTTTATTCTCCTCTCATAATACGAGTCCAGGCTAGGCTAGGCTCTATTTTTACTTTTATTACAATACAACGAAAAGCGCTCAACAAAACTAACTCTTTGTGAAAAACAAACAACAACTTTTACTTTTATACAGTAAAAGGCTAGGCTCATTTAAAATTTTACTATTATTACAAGACAACGAAAACATTCCGACAAACTCGTTTGAGACTCATTTAAGCTCATTATTTTACTATTCTTGACAAATATGTGTTTTACTTTTGCTTTCTAACAAAATCTCCACAACGAGTTCACACACACAACATTTCAACGAGACCCAACTAGATTAAGCTCATTTCATATCATAACTTGAGGACAAACAACAACTTTTGCGTTTACATTCAACTACAACCAACTAAAATTTCTTGTCAATTATTTGCATGGAATTTTCCTATTAATACAACTTTTTGCTATTTCTTACATTCTCACACACATTCACTCATCTCTTATCAACTATTTTTGACCTTTCTTATCTACTTTGCTGACCTAACGAGCCACTTGTTTACTCAATTTTACTTACAAAAAGTACCATGAATCACACATTATTCATACATTTTGTTTACATTTTGCCTTATCTCACACATTTTTACAGACTTACGGCGCCTCTTGTTTACTTTTTCAAGCTTTTTTACCGACTTTACGGCGCCAGTTATTTACTGTTTTCGCTCAAATTACAAGATTTTACATTGTATCATTGCTATTTTTAATACATTTACTTCTTTGCCTTTACAATTCAACCTATCAGACACATGCAATTTCGAATAGATAACACACATTTTTTACCCTTCAACCAATCAAATTTATACTCTTATTAGCAACTTTTACACAACAACCTATCAAATACATGCCTTTTCCAATAGACAACACCCATTTTCACAGCTCACCTATCCAAATACACAGATTCTTATCTAATTTTACACATTCAACCAACCAAATACAACCTTTCTTATCTAGTTACGCCTACTCTGATAAGACCACACCAATAAGCATCTAAACTAATGCAACTTCTCCTCAAATGAAAGTTTACAAAGTTTTTAATGAAGTTAAGATACCCTGTTTCCACATCTACTGGACTTGTGACGTCATTGACGATCACTTCTTGCAGGCTCTTAAGACATCTATTCACACCTATTTACACCTATCTTACACCTATTCGGAAGACATTTTCAACAACTTATATTGACAAAAAGGCACTGTTCAACAGCCACTGGACAATTTACGTCATTGACGACTACTTCTTGCAGACTTCTTCTCATACACACTTACACCTATTCACATCTATTTACACCTATCTTACACCTATCTTACACCTATTTACCTCTAATTTTACACCTTTTCGACAACTTATATTGCCAAAGAGGCACTGATTCAACATCCACTGGACAATTTACGTCATTGACGACTACTTCTTGTACAAATTTCAACTTTGCAGACTTTTCACATATTATTCACCAATCCTTTTTTTATGTCATCCCAATTATTGCATTCTCTATTAAGAATCCTATTTGGCTAAGTAGGTTAAGTCCCCAGTTTTGCAGTTATACACACAACATATGCAGGTTCTAATCCTACCACAGACATCACTTTTTTAAACTTATTTAATTTAATACACAACATTTAACACACATTTATTCTAAGTCCTCAAGGTCTTTCAATGACAAAAAGGCACTGAGCTACATCCACTGGACAAATTACCTCATTGAACACTTCTTCAGCTATTACAGGTAAATTACAGGTAAATTACAGGTAAATTACAGGTAAATTACAGGTAAACAGGTGACACAGGTACAGGTATACAGGTATACAGGTATACAGGTATACAGGTAAAACACTTCTTCAAGGTCAAATGTGCCAAAAGGACACTGTTCAACAACCACTGGACTTGTGACGTCATTGACGTCACCTCTTCGGATTTTTCAGGTAGAAAGGTCAAAGGTCAAGGAAAACGTAACTAACACCACTTATGCGGACGAAGAAACACCTGCCTGAAACAACTTCCAGAAGACATGACCCAAATGACTTTCACCTCCTGAATTCACTTCTTCGGATAGTGGTCAAGGTCGGGTTAAAAAGTGGCCATCGAGGTGTCCCAGAAGCGCGTTTACTCTACTACTTATATATATATATATATATATATATACAGTAATACCCCGCTTAGCGCGACCCCGTTACGCGCGGTTTCACTATAACGCGAATTTCAAATTTCGCGCTCATGTAGTCATTAACTTCTCTATGGTCGCGGGGGATCCCCGCTTTCTCTGAATATTCTCTTTGAAGAATTGGGAATTCCCTGTCCTTCGACTTTGTTCTATGGGGATTTCCTCGTTCGTTTCGTGTGTTCATTTGTTCCGTAATGTTAGTTCGGTCGGCTGGCAGTTTTGTTTTAATATTTATTGGAGATACATACATACATAATTTAACCCTACGTTAAAAATGCCGCCTGTAAAGAAAAAAAGAGCGTAAAAGCGTCACTTTGGAATTGAAGATGAAAGTGTTAAGAAGAATGGAAAATGGAGGCAAAGCAACAATTGTTGGGAGAGATTTTGGACTCTCAGAATCGACTGTGAGAACGATTTATAAAAATCGGGAAAAAATTAAAATCTCCAGCGAAGGTTCAACACCTATAAGTGCAACAAAACTTTCTCGTTCGAGATCATCTATCTTAGAAAGAATGGAGAAATTACTGTCAGTCTGGATCGAAGATTTGAATAAGAAGAACACACCACTAAGTCAAGATCTCATATGCACAAAAGCAAAATCTTTGTATGAGATGCTGAAAACAAAAGAAGGAGAAGGGAGTGCCACTCCGACTTTTGCTGCCAGCAGAGGCTGGTTCCATCGGTTCAAGCAGCGTTCTAATCTTCACAATATCCACATAACAGGCGAGGCGGCCAGCGCGGACATTCAAGCTGCAGCTGAGTTTCCAGACAAGTTTCAAGACTTCGTTAGACGAGAGAAAATTCCTGCTTGTCTCATCTTCAATGTTGATGAGACCGCACTTTACTGGAAAAAAATGCCATCTCGAACATTCATTTCTAAGGAAGAACGTCAAGCCAGTGGTTTTCAAAGCTGCGAAAGATCGACTAACACTTCTGCTGGGTGGTAATGCCACTGGTGATTTCAAACTGAAACCTTTACTAGTGTACCATTCAGAAACACCCCGTGCAATGCGAGGCACAGACAAGACACGTCTACCAGTTGTGTGGCGATCAAACAGAAAGGCGTGGGTTACACGGGAAATTTTTCAAGAATGGTATTCTAATAGTTTTTGCCCATCAGTCAAATCATACTGTGACAGAAATGGGCTTGAACCTAAAGTTATATTACTCTTAGACAATGCCCCAGGACATCCAACCTCACTTGATACGCCCAGGGACTTAAAAGTGTACGTAAAGTTCCTTCCACCAAACACTACGTCAATATTACAACCTATGGACCAGGGAGCAATAGCAAACTTCAAAGCTTATTACCATCGCCGCACTTTTAGCCAACTAATTCATGAAACTGACGGGGAAGGAAGACAGTCTATGCGAGAGTGGTGGAAGTCATACAACATTATGAAGTCTATTCACAACATAGAAGAGGCTTGGAAGGAAGTTAAAATGAGTTGTATGAATGGGGTGTGGCGTAATCTTTGGCCAGATGTAGTGGAAGCACCTAGAAGAATTGTCCAGATGCAGAGACAAGTGCTTGAAGACATTGCTGCAATGATTGAGGGGTCTGAACTTGAAGATGTCACGGTAGAAGATCTCGTAGAACTTGTAGCAACGCACGACGATCCTATTAGCAATGAAGATCTGATCGAGTTACAGAATAATCCTATCTACGATGAGGAAGAACAAGTAGAAGAGAAAGTTTTATCTTCAGGGGAAATACAAAATGCACTTTTCAAAAATTTATTCAGGTTTGGACATATTGCAGAGTATAGACAATAATGATGACCGTGTCTTGACCGTGTGTCAAACAATTAAAAACAGTGTTGGGTGTTATGAACGTATTTTACAAGAACGTAAAACAAAACGTTACCCAAAAGACAATAGATGTATTTTTCCGTAAAAAATAAGAGTATGTATTGTATAAAGTGTTCTTAGAATTAAAGTGATTGATTAAAATGATTTGTATTTTTTTGTATTAAATTTTGACTATGTTTAATCATAAACCTCGATATACGCGAATTTCAGTTAACGCGATTTTTTTCGAACGTATCCCTCGCGTAAAGCGGGGTATTACTGTATATATATATATATATATATATATATATATATATATATATATATATATATATATATATAATGTAATACTTGCGCGCACTTTTCTTTGTATTATTTTTAAAATATCGCGAAAAATCGCTGTCCACCCGCCTTATCTCGGAAAGTACTTATCAAAAAATTTTGAAAAAATTCTGGAATATTCTCCACGGGGTGTAGATTGAACGAAAATTATCACGAGTGCATTACCTGTAATAATTTATCTGGTATATAAAAAAAACAGAAATTTCAAGGTCATCAATTTGCAGTAAAGATTGGAAATAAACTTTGTTGAAAACTCGTTTGGGGTGTGTTTTGTGAAGTCACTGATCATTTTATATCACCGTAACATAAATTTTGACTTGTAAAAAATATATATATATATAATGTAATACTTGCGCACACTTTTCTTCGTATTACTTTTTAAAAAATCGTGAAAAATCGCTGTCCCCTACCTTATCTCGAAAAGTACTGATCAAAAAATTTTGAAAAAATCCTGGAATATTCTCCACGGGGTATAGATTGAACGAAAATTATCATTACCTTTAATAATTTGTCTGGTTAGAAAAAACCAAAATTTCAAGGTCACCAGTTTTCAGTACAGATTGGAAATAAACTTTGTTGAAAACTCATTTGGGTGTGTGTTTTGTGAAGTCACTGATCATTTTATATCACCGTAACATAAATTTTAACTTAAAGGATTCGTTTTGAGGGGTGAAATCGGAAGTGAAAAAAAAATTTTTTTACTAGGTCATCGAGTGTGGTGTCAAATGAAAGCTTGTGAAAACACGAGTAAAAATATATATATATATATAATATATATATATATATATATATATATAATATATATATATATATATATATATAATGTAATACTTGCGGACACTTTTCTTCGTATTACTTTTAAAAAATCGTGAAAAATCGCTGTCCCCCGCCTTATCTCGAAAAGTACTGATCAAAAAATTTTGAAAAAATCCTGGAATATTCTCCACGGGGTATATATTGAACGAAAATTATCATTACCTTTAATAATTTATCTGGTATAGAAAAAAACAAAAGTTTCAGTAAAGATTGGAAACAAACTTTGTTGAAAACTCATTTGGGGTGTGTTTTGTGAAGTCACTGATCATTTTATACCACCCTAACAAAAATTTTTTATTTTAAAAACAATCAACGTACGGAACACTAATTGTGCAAGTTTAACTTGCACTTGACCGGTTTTTTGTTAATAATGTTATATACCTCAACCTAGAAGTTATTCTAATATTTCAATTTTTTTTTTTAAAAAAAAAGACTAGTTTTTAGTTTTGTAAAAAATTGCCAGTAGCGTCATTGTTTCTGAAGATGGAATTTTCATAATTGGGACGAGCGTTCTATAGAGATGAAGAAAAAGATATATGCAAATAAATTTAACTTAGATGCTACAGGGTGTTCAAAATAAATTTATGAATTTTGACTATTTTAACTTGAAAAATCTCAAATTTTTTAAAGAGCATACCTTGTATATTATTATTTTTTCTGATAGATTTTACAAGACCCTCCAACTTTTATTAAATATATCATATACCTATTTCTAATAGTTTTCGATTTACTTTGAATTTTTCAATTTTTACCCTTACGCTATAACATCATAGTTGCCAAGACAAAACAAAAATGTAGGCATTGTCAAATTTTGACATGTCTGTTTAAGCAAGTAGAAATAGTTTAATTTGTTGTAGTAAGTGACGTATAAAGGTAATAGTTATGGATTTTCCTAAAAATGAATTAATTGATATGGTTTATATATTGGGTGAGGCGGGAAAAAATTGTCTTTTGGCAGTAAGGCTTTACGGACCGAAGTACCTTAATAGACGTATACCATCTAGAAAATCTTTTCAGTGCTTAATGGAACGGTTTGATGATAGTGGTAGCGTTGAGTATACGAAACGGAAAGTAGTAAACCAGAATGCTACCAATGAGGGAAAAGAAATAGAGATTTTACTTCATGTTGAAGATAATTCGCAGGTCAGCAGCCGTCAATTAGCTGACTTATCTAACACATCTCAATCTACCGCTAATCACACCACGAGGAAAAACAAGTATTTTCCTTTTCATATGGAACAACACCAAGAACTTCAAGACCGTGATTTTGAACGACGAATAAACTTTTGTACCACCAAGAATGAAGCAATAGAGGCAGATCCAAATTTTTTATCCAAAATAGTGTTTTCTGATAAAGCTACTTTTCGCAGTAATGGAGCAGTTAACAGCCATAACATGGGTTATTATTCAACAGTTAATCAAACCAAAACCATTAGTCGCTTAATGTATGGTGTGTAATATTAAATTTTCGAATTATTGGTTCATATTTTTTTCCGCGAACCGTTTAACGGGCCTAGATATCTAAACTTTTAGCAAAACGAATTACGCCAGCTTCTTGAAGAAGTTGAAAAGTTTGAAAGGGAACAAATGTGGATTCAACAAGACGGAGCTCCTGTTCATTACCACTGGGAAGTTTGGGAATTCTTAAACGATCGTTACCCACAAAATGGATCGGTAGGGATGAATTCATTCAGTGGCCCCCTCGATCATGTGACTTAACACCTTTAGACTTTTTTTGTGGGGCTATATTAAAGATCGTGTTTATGTGAATTCCCCTACAACAGCAGTGGATATGGAAAATAGGATACGGGATGCGTGCAGGACAATAACGTCCTTTATGCTAAGGAAAGTGAAGGAAAATATAGTAAAAAACGACTATTTTCAACATTTTATTACGTCATAATAATTAATCATTAGATAAGTTAAACTATATTAAAATTATTATTAACTATTTGTTTATGTTTTCACAATAGCGTAAGTGTATTAAAAACAAGGGCAAAAATTGAAAAATTCAAAATAAATCGAAAACTATTAGAAATACGTCTATGACATACTTAATAAAAGTTGAAGAGTTTTGTAAAATCTTTTTTATCATCTCTATAGAACGCTCGTACCAATTCTGAGTATTTCATCTTCAGAAACAATGGCGCTACTCTCAATTTTTTACAAGATAGAAAATTAGGATTTTTTTTTTTTAAATTGAAATATTAGAAAAACTATTAGATTTAGGTATATAACCTTATTAATAAAAAAAAATGTACGCAGAATTTAAAAATAAATTAAAAAATAGAATGTTCCATCTAAAAAAATATATGTTATATCGGCCACACTTTTTTGAAGTACCCTGTATACTGAAAAATAATTTTAAACTATGCAGCTTACATTTCCTAAAACTATTGTGTTTAACATTTTCCCGAAATAAATGAGATAATGAACGTTACTCTATCGTTGACTCTGTATATACATATTTACATTTTGCAATCTCTCTTAGATTGCAATTATTTATATTTTTATTGTTATGTCTAATTTTTGATACTATATCTTTTTAAAGTACAAATTAATTCTGGACCACATGGACCAATTTTACTATACACTTTAAAATAAAATTAATACCAACCTAATCTAAAAAATAATTTTCTTTACTTTTTATAATGTCGGATTCCAGATCGGAAAAATTATATTTTTTTAATGCGGCGATTTAATCGATGCTGTTTAGACCTGTTAAATCTAGACCTGAACTGATCTATAAAGATCAGAGCAGCTAGTAATCTGAAGAAGTCACATGTGTCGCATGAGAGAGAATTTTCCAACCCAAGTCTGAACTGATGTCCTGGGTCTTCTAGTTGAGTTCGACAAGATTCTTGTCCAAAATGAGAACAGAAGACAGCGAACCGTCCATTAATTTGCACACCTAATATAATTATCAAATTAATTTTGTTCCTACATATTTTTAAGATGGCTGCTTCTAAAAATATTTATTGTAGATTCCAATATAAAAGGAAATATATCGTTTAAACTTAAATATGCAGTATCTAAGATGGTGACGATGAAGACGGTGCATTTTCTCAACAATCATCGTAAGCCGTTAACCATAGTAAGCAAACAATTATATATATTGAACCTATCCTACAGAAAGGGAATATTTCCTTCCTGCTGAAAATGTGCCACAGTTCAGCCGATACCTAAAAAAGGCAAGAAGACCTTGCCAAATAACTACCGACCAATCGCACTGCTTTTAATAATATCGAAAGTCATGGAAAAGGGTATCAATCAGCATCTTCTAAAATATCTTGAAGGATTCAACATTATTAGCGATCACCAGTATGGCTTTCGCAAAAATAGATCAACAGGAGATCTTCTGACTTATGTAACACATGTTTGGAACAACGCGATTGAACACTTTGGAGAATCTCGAGCAGTTGCTCTTGACATATCCAAGGCATTCGACCGTATTTGGCACGATGGGCTGCTGGCTAAGCTACGTTTTTATGGTATGTCTGAAAAGTTCTGTTTGTGGCTCCCATGTTTCCTCAGAGAGCGTTCTTTACGAGTGGCAGTCGATGGATTTCTTTCTAACACCTTCACTGTTAACGCCGGTGTACCCGAAGGCTCCATATTGTCTCCTACTCTCTTTCTCATTTATATTAACGATCTGCTGGAAAAGACCGAGAATCCAGTCTACAGCTTTGCAGACGCCAGTACACTTGTCTCTTCATTCACTTTGAACGCTCGGACATCGGCTACTCAGGCGAATATCCACAGACAACAGGAAGTCATTCAACTTAACAAAGACCTGGAAGAAATTCTGTCTTGGGGTGACAGTAACCAAGTGGAATTTAGCGCTACAAAAACCCAGGCGGCAATTTTTTTCTAAAAAAGTTCACGTTGCTGGGCATTAATTTGGGAGCAAATATGTCCTGGCATAAACATGTTGCAGGCATAGCAAGGAGAGCTTCTTTAAAGGTTGGGAATATTATTTCGAACCAGAAAGCTTTACACTCCACAACAACTGTTAATTCTTCACAAAGCTCAAATTCGACCAACTATGGAATACACAAACATACACTGCATTTGTTGGATTCAGAGAAAAGCTGTTCGTCTGATTGGAGACCGGAATTGACAGGCAGCCTTGAATCGCTGGAACATCGAAGAACGGTTGGCGACTTGAGCCTGTTCTACAAGTATTTTCATGGAAAGTGTTCGAAGGATGTGGCCCGCTTAATTCCTCCCAGAGCGGTGTATGTTAGAAGTCCACGTCACGCTAATACTTCACATCCGTATGAGGTTCAGCTTGTTACTCCTCGTACAACGCTTTTCAAGCAGTCAATTTATATGGAGAACATCATCCCTTTGGAATAATTTGCCCAGGACTGTGTTTCCCACCGAGTACAATTTACAGCGATTTAAGAACAACGTGAATCGCTTTTCTCCGCACACGTGTCGCTCCTGTAGCGCTTTAGGGACTTCCCTATAGCACGTGTGCTAGACCCATAAAAAAAAAACATTTCATCCTTCTGAATTTTCGTAAATATGTAAGAATTTAACATTTTATCCTCAACACTTGAATTGTGTGA
>JAHKBH010003469.1:0-11315 GCA_019049505.1 Pachyrhynchus sulphureomaculatus
TTTCAACAATATTTCACAGATGGAAATGTGTTAATTAAATTTTTTATCATTAAATCATGTGCTAACCAGATATTGATCTTCTTCCCATATCTAGCCTTTTCTAAATGGTTTAAAACTATTTGGTGATGGATGTTCAGCTCCTTAGTGATGTCATGATTACCTACAGTCCCTGGCCAAATTATTAGACGCACTGTATTTTTTTTAGTAATTTTATGTTTCTTAAGAGTTTTTATGCAAAAATGGTATATTTAAACTACAATATTATTGATTTTTATTTAAAAGAATTGTTGTAGACTACATATTTGTATTTATTTTTAACATATGGCGACACTGTGTTGACAAAGTGATACATGAACGTAAATAAGTACAAACCTGTATCAGTCGCGATCGGAATCGAGTCAGGTATGGACGTGTTTCTGTGGCTTTATGAACTGTGATTGTTTGTTTAACAGTTTTATACTACTCAGTTATTAGTTTATTTTGTATGCAGTGTTTTAAAAAAGTAATTGGACTATTTTCAATACGGGTAGAAAAGGCGATCTTTCACCACGTAAAAAAGCTGAAGTGAAGGCCCTTGTGATTGCGAAAACATTTACAAACCGAGAAATATCACGAAGATTGGAGGTTTCTGAAGCTAGTGTACGGCACATAAAAAAGAAAATTGAGTCAGGGAAGGAATTAAGCCCGAAAAGAAAGAAAAGATGCGGTAGAAAACCAATTTTCACTCCACGGTCAGAGAGATGTTTGAAGAAAATTTGTGTAGAAAACAGATTTGCTACCACAAAGGTAATAAAATTACAACTCCAGGATGCTAGCGTAAATGCTTCTGAGCGCACTGTTCGAAGAAAATTGAAAGAATTAGATTTTAAGGCCTGTCGCCCCGCCAGGAAGCCCAAGTCAACAGCTGCTATGAAAGCAAAGCGCCTGAAGTGGACCAAACAATGGCAAGACAAAGATGTGGACTTCTGGAGATCGGTAAGATACAGCAATTTAATCAATAATTGATACATTATTATCATTTTCAGTTAAATAAAGCAAATAAACATGGAAGTTTATATATTTTTCCTATTTTTGACAGGTCTGCTTCAGTGACGAAAGCACATTCGAAATTTTGCAGAATAAAGCTCAGTATGTGCGTCGTCGTCATGGAGAAAAGTTTCATCCTGATTGTGTCGTCCCGACGGTTAAACATCCCACCAAAGTGATGATTTGGTCAGTCATCAGCGGCAAGGGCACTAGACGTCTGTACGTCGTCAAAGGAATAATGAGGCAAGATCAGTACAAAGAAGTATTACAAAATCGGTTGATTCTGCAGCTCAGAGAATGGTTTTCAAATGGTGAACCATTCACTTTCATGCAAGATGGAGCTCCCTGCCACACTGTTCGGTCTGTTAAAGCTTTTTTGGCAGAAAAAAATATCCCTCTGTTGGATTGGCCCTGATATGAACCCCATTGAAAATGTGTGGGAGCTGATGAAAAGAGAAGTGGCTAAAGATGTGATTACCAACAAAACCCAGCTCCTAGAAAAGATTATTCATGTGTGGAATCATCATCCTCAAATGCAGGAGACAGTACAATCTTGCATTGCGTTGGCTAAGGTGGTCGAGAGGCTCGTGAGTGGTCGTATTCTCAATTTCGTCCTTAAGTATAACTTGTTGAGCACCTCTCAGTTTGGCTTTCGGGCTGGCAGAAACACTAATGACGCGATTTTTTCGTTTCTAGAAAACCTATATGGCAAGTTAAATGATGGAGAGGTTGCTGCGGCGGTGTTCTGTGACCTCGCAAAAGCTTTTGATTGTGTGAATCATAGGATATTGCTGGGTAAGCTTGAAATCTACGGATTCAGAGGTGTGGCGTTGGCCTGGTTGGCATCTTACTTATCATCGCGCTGTCAATCTGTCTTTTTTAACGGTAATGAGTCGCGTGAATTGAGTGTCACTTGTGGAGTTCCACAAGGCTCTGTTTTGGGGCCTCTGTTATTTCTGCTTTATATTAATGACCTTTCAAAACTTAATGTCAAAGGGGTATTTACGATGTTTGCCGATGACACAACTGTGATGTGGCACAATAGAGACGTGGTACAGTTGGAATGCGACATCAGTGGGGATATAGTGAAAATCGTAGATTGGTGTCATTCAAATTATCTAACCCTGAATATTTCTAAAACTAACATTGTTTCGTTTAAATGTCAATTGAACAATATCTCACTTGATTCGCAAATTATTGAAGGCTTGACTTGTAACAAATTTTTGGGTTTGTTTATAGACACTAAATTGAGATTCTCTACTCACATTTTGCAGCTTTGTAAGAGGATTGCCAAGGGATGTTTTGCCTTGAGAGTAGTGTCTCGGGAATTAGATGTTTCTATCGCGAGAAATGTATACTTTGCTCTGATTGAATCGCACCTCCGTTATGGGGTATGTTTCTGGGGTTCCTGCTCTAACCAATTATTGAATAAGGTCTTTATGCTACAAAAGCGAGCACTGCGTTATATGTTCAAATTGAGTTCTCAGCAATCCTGCAGGAGTGTGTTTATTACTAAGAGAATTCTAACATTGCCTTGTATATTTATTATTGAAACAGCCTGCCTTATACATAGTAAGTTTGAGGAAGAGATAGGGGCTTCTTGTGCGTCCACGACGCGTTCATCTTATGTGGCCTCACTACCCATTCCCTCTTCAGCTTTAATAAGGGACTCTATAATATTTATGAGTAAGAAAATATTCAACCACTTGCCTTTGAACGTCAGGAAAATTTTAAATAATAACCGATTTAGGCGGGAGGTTCGGAAGCTCTTAATTGGGAGGGCCTACTATTCAGTTAAGGAGTTTTTTGATGACACTCTTTGATTACCAAGTGTGTATATGTCGTGTAGGTGTATGTCTTTTTCTTTTTTTCTTTTATTTATTAAGCAAATGTGAACTTTTGTACATGTCACTGTTCATGAATAAATTTTAACCTTAGAAATAATGTATATACATATAATATAGATAGCTTTGTAGACAAAAGAACAATCTTTTTTTACAATAAAGCTTTATTTGATTTGATTTGATTTGATTTGATAGCATGCCGCGCAGAATTAAAGCTTTGATAGCGGCTAAAGGTGGCTCAACTAAATATTGTCTTTTACTAACATTAATTTCACTTGTCTTTAAAACTTTATAAACTTATGCTTTTTCTAAATTAATGCTGTTTTATTTATGTCAAATAAATAGGTAATTGATTGGATAATATAAAAATAAAAAACAAATCAATTTAAAATAATAAAACGGTACAATATCACTCGGTAATTAATATTTTACATGAAATCTTGCAGTGCGTCTAATAATTTGGCCAGGGACTGTACATGCAGTTTGATAATCTTTTTTTGAGATTTTATTGCCTTTAAATGACAAACGCATTTAAAACCATTTAGTGAAAATAAGATCTAATACTTCTTTCGACAATCTCTTATACAAGTATTAAAAGTATTTAAGTTTATAATAATTTTATGTTAAAAAGGATGCAAAAATACCTATATGAAGACTGTATTGTGATAAAACTTCATTTTTCAAATCGTAGTGGCTCTCTTCTGTAGAATTATCTATAAAAGCAAAAACCAAATCAATACCAGGTGTACCAGTATGAAATGTGGATTTCAGACAACAGATGGTGCACCAATGCAGTTTGTGTTATTAAGATTTGACAGTGCACCATTTTGTTGTGTCATCAACAAGTGTCAGACGTGCAGGAGTGTTAAATTGGAAAAGTGTGTGCATAGTGTCGTGTTCAATATGTCGAAATTTATACTTATACAAAGAACATTCGCGGACAGCATTAATTTTTTGTTTTCATTTGAAGAAAACTGCTGTTGAATCATACCGATTACTTCGAGAAGCTTATGGTGAACATGCTCCATCACAAGATACGTGTGAACGATGGTTTCAAAAGTGGTGACTTCGATGTTGCAGAGAAGGAACGTGGAAAACCGCCAAAAAAATACGAAGATGTGGAATTGCAAGCATTGTTGGACGAAGATGATTCGCAAACACAAAAACAACTCGCCGTTCAATTGGGCGTTAGTCAACAAGCTGTTTCCAATGGGCTACGAGAGGTGGGAAAGATTCAGAAGACCGGTAGATGGGTACCACATGAGTTGAACGACAGGCAAATGGAAAAGCGCAAAAACACGTGTGACATTTTGCTCGCTCCGTACAAAAGGAAGTAGTTTTTGCATCGTATAGTTACAGGGGATGAAAAGTGGATTTATTTTGAGAATCTTAAGCACAAAAAATCATGGGTAGACCCGGGCGCACCATCCACATCGACCGCAAGACCGAATCGCTTTGGCAGAAAGGTGATGCTCTGTGTTTGGTGGGACCGGAGGGGCGTGGTCTATTATGAGCTGTTAAAACCTGGGAAAACGGTTAATACTAAACGTTACCAACAATTGACCGATTTGAACCGTTCGCTGCTTGAAGAAAGGCCAGAATACCAAAAGAGGCAACACAAAATCATTTTTCTTCATGACAATGCTCCATCACATATGGCAAAACTAGTTCGCGACAGGTTGGAAGCACTCAGCTGGGAAGCTCTACCCCATGTGGCTTACTCACCAGACTTGGCTCCTTCCGATTACCACTTGTTTGCATCGATGGGCACGCATTTGCTGAGCAGCGCTTTGGTTCGTACGAAGATGTAAAAAAATGGCTCGATGAATGGTTCGCAGCAAAAGGGGAAGATTTTTACCGGCGCGGTATTCACAAATTGCCCGAAAAAAATGGGGAAAAATGTATAACAAGCAATGGAGCATACTTTGAATAAAGCACTTTTTATCATTCTTCCGAATTTAACATGTTTTATTAGAAACAAAATCCGCATTTCATACTTGAATACCTGGTACGTCATATGGGTGTGTAAAACAAACACATACAACAGAGGATCTCACACCTTTAGTCAATTGAAATAAATCAATCTAACATTTCGCTTAAAACTACATAAAGCTACTCCTGAGATGCTTTATACAACTGCAGGATAAACTACTCAGTATTTATCACCACTACACCAAACACTTTATTTTTGCACTCGACGCGCGTTTCGCTAACCATGTTAGCTTCATCAGGATTGACTAAAGCTAAACTACAAATCTACCCTATTTATACTTAGCCTAACCCTTGAATTACTCAAGCGGAACTAATGACATAGGCAAGGCCGTCAGTTCCGGTCAAGTAACCAGTAGAGGGGACTATAAGGAATAGGCCCTCTGTCTTTATTTAAACTACTTTTACATTTTATGATTTCCATACTTTCGTATGCGTTCAACAATCTCCTGTCAAATACATTTTTTATTAATCTTAGATTATCTAATGTTACAGTATGATCAGCTTCAAGGACAAGTTCAGCAATGCTAGACTTTTCTGTTCTACTGTATTTTAAGTGTGCTAAATGTTCTTTAAATCGTGTTTTAATTGACCTTTTAGTTTGCCCAACATACTTTTTGTCACAATCATTACAACTAATTTCATAAATTCCACTTTTCTCACAATTAGGAATCTTATCTTTGGGATTTCCTAAGATATTCCTCAGATTGTCTGATGACTTATAGACTAAGGTGAGGCCTACCTTATTAAATATCTTATTGAGTCCCTTGCTATATTTCAGATTATATGGTATGGAGACATACTTGGTGTTATTTTCTTCGCGTGTAAAAATGGTGGAATTCTGAATATTAAACCTAAACTTATGTCTATTTATTAGCTTATTTACTAAGTCATCGTCCTAACCATTAACTCTAGTTATATTTCTAATACGATTTCTTTTTTTATTAAAATTTACTCTATTCAGAGGGGAAAGTGACCAAACGATGAACTAAAAAATGTAATGAGGCTAATTTATGTTGTTTGCAATGAAATGAATCATTAGGAATATATCTATCTGTTACTGTGTCCTTCCTATAGATATCAAATTCTAATCTATTATTATTTTTAATAATTAAAAATATCTAGAAAAGGCAATTGTCCTTTGTTCTCAACTTCGTAAGTGAATTTAATGGAATCATACCGGCTATTTAATTTAGAAACAAAATCATCAATATTTGCTTTCTTTGTATCAAAAATCGCGAAAATATCATCCACATACCTATACCATACCCTTGGGAAATATTCAAATTCTTGACTGGCTTTGATTTCAAACTTACTCATAAATAAATTAGCTATGAAAGGTGATAAGCAATTACCCATAGCTGTTCCTTCTTTCTGAACGTAAAATTGATTGTTATATTGGAAATAATTTTGTTCCATACAAAGTTTAGATAATGTTAAATATTCACGAATAATTTCGTCTTCAAAGTCATTCGTTCTAAGTAATTCTTCGAGATACTGTAAAGTTTGTGGAATTGGCACACTTGGGAACAAAGAACTAACATCAAAAGAAATTAAGACTTCGCCTTCATTGAGAACTAGATTTTTTGTTTTATTAATGAATTCTAACAAATTCTTCACTGCGAAAGTATTTAATGGTAAATTCTCAAGTTCTTTTGATAGCTATTTAGATATTAAATATGTGGGTGATCCAACCGATGAAACAATGGGTCGCATTGCTTTTCCAGGTTTGTGAATTTTGGGTAAGCAATACAATTTTGGTATGATCGGATTACTCACATATAATTTAAATTTTAGCGAATCAGAGACAAGGTTCTTACATTTTTTTAAAGAATTTTTAACCTCTGATATCATTCTCTGTAATGGATTTCTTATTACCTTTTCATAAGGGCCAGATTCGATAAGATTATCTACGCGTTCAAAGTAATCTTTCTTATCCAATATAACAACCTTATTTCCTTTATCCAATTTTAAGTAGAAGACATCTTCCTTTTTCAATCCTTTAACTACTTTTATGTTTTTTCGTGAATTAGAATTTGTATTGTTAACCATGTTTTTCGATATTTGATTGCGACATGCTTCCCTAACAAATGATTTACTATTTTCTGGAGGTGTAAAAATAGAACTTTCAATATGAGCAACTATTTCTGATAAATTATCTCTAGGAGGGGGTACTGCAAAGTTAAGACCCTTTTTTACACACCAAGAAAATAACACCAAGTATGTCTCCATACCATATAAACCAAAATATAGCAAGGGACTCAATAAGATATTTAATAAGGTAGGCCTCACCTTAATCTATAAGTTATCAGACAATCTGAGGAATATCTTAGGAAATCCCAAAGATAAGATTCCTAATTGTGAGAAAAGTGGAATTTATGAAATTAGTTGTAATGATTGTGACAAAAAGTATGTTGGGCAAACTAAAAGGTCAATTAAAACACGATTTAAAGAACATTTAGCACACTTAAAATACAGTAGAACAGAAAAGTCTAGCATTGCCGAACATGCCCTTGAAGCTGATCATACTGTAACATTAGATAATCTAAGATTAATAAAAAATGTATCTGATAGGAAATTGCTGAACGCATACAAAAGTATGGATATCATAAAATGTAAAAGTAGTTTAAATAAAGACAGAGGGCCTATTCCTTATAGTCCCCTCTACTGGTTACTTGACCGGAACTGACGGCCTTGCCTATGTCATTAGTTCCGCTTGAGTAATTCAAGGGTTAGGCTAAGTATAAATAGGGTAGATTTGTAGTTTAGCTTTAGTCAATCATCGCTCCTGATGAAGCTAACATGGTTAGCGGAACGCGCGTCGAGTGCAAAAATAAAGTGTTTGGTGTAGTGGTGATATATACTGAGTAGTATCATTGTGCCAAAGATTCCACATTCCCAACTTAGTTGCAGGATAAACATTGAAGTATAATTTTAATTTATCAAGACACAATTCCAAAAACCAAGATTTTTCAAAAACCTGTAAGTTTTCCACAACCCCACTTACCATTATTATTATTGGGTGGCCCTAAACTGTTGGAAGTTTCAGCACCCCTCTTATCTCTACTTTTACATGTGTTGCAATTAGTTGTTACATCTTTAGAACTGATTTCTATTAGTTTACTAATAATTGCTTGATACTCATCTTCTTTATTATAATCTAAAATAAAATGTAGTATTTCTAAATGTTCTTCAAATATTTGAAATAGTAAAGTACCTGGAAACAAAATACCAAACAAGAGTTTTGTAGTTGTAAGCTAATATTCATCAAAAATAATTGTGGACTTACATATATGAGATTAGAGTAATAAAATAACAAAAATTAATGTATTGTTTTGACTTTTACCAGTTTAAATATGTCACAGTAACAGTTGTCCATATAGGGCACATTCTAAATACAAAAATAATCAACAAATTTTTGTAAATATGATTCATTAACCTATACAAAAAGACATACTTTTAATTCTAATTTCGAGATCTTGTGAAAATTGCACGGTAGTCTCTGAAAACTGTTTCAAAATATCTGCCAATTTGCTACAAAATTTTTTACTATTCCGCGTTTCCTCGAATTTTTTAAAAGACTTTTGGACGTCTTGTTGCATTCTTAACACCATATAACCTATATGCCGTCCCAAATGGAGCAATAAAGTTTCAAACTCTTTTTCTTCCATTTTTTTGGTATATCCTAAAAAAAAGTATATTTAAATTTTCTTTAAACAATATTTATTTATTAAGCTTACTTTATCTATTTTTCATCGTAAACACATACTTAAAATTACATTAATTGTTAAACAAAACATTTTGTTGATAAATTTAGGCGCCATTTTTCGTTTATGCAAAATAAAAGGGCGGGCGAAATAAGTAAATTTGCATTATCAAATACTAAAAACTGAAAATCCAAAAGAAGTTTCACACTGCAATTTAAAATATTAAACGCGTTAAAATTAGGTCGTAAATATTAGATTTGCCATCCTTAAACCGTATCGACGAATTTACTAAAATTTGATAGTATAATGTATGTACAAACCGAGAATTTATTGACATCGATGCTTTGTCACTTTACGTTTTAAGATTTCGATACAACAACCCTTAAATTTGGACTATTCATTAAATACTTCAGAAAAAGAAAGGAAAGCGACTCTTAAGTGTAACCTTATTTCTTTTTTTTTAATACGTTTCTTTTTTAACATAAGTAAATGAGTTCATTGTTTACTGCAAAGTAAATGCTATATCAAAACTTACCTGTTCACTAAATACAAGAGAAAAAAATTTAAGATATAAAACCAACACAATTTTAAACTATTTTCACTTGGACTGTGACGAATGACTGACAAGGTTCAAAATGACAATGGAGATGGTGTTTGTAATATCGGATTCCTTCAAAACATAACTCAATTGTGTAAAAATTAGAGCAAACAAGATATGGTTGAAATTACTTCATTGCTTTTCTTAGACATATACATAAATGGAATTTAAAAAAATTATACGTTATCATAACGCAACGCATGAAACAAATATATATGTAAACGAGTTTTTATTATTTTCGACATTTTATCATTTCCATTTTTGGAATCTCCATACTTTTTTTTATTTTGCAGGCCAAACAAAAGTAATGTAACTTAACAATGTCTTACAGGATAATTTCTTCTTCGGTCATTAAAAAGAAATGACCGACATAAAAAAAAGAAACTTTTTGCAAATCAACAACTTTTAACAATGCGAATCATTTATAATCCATATTTTTTAGCATAGATATATGTTCTTTTGAAAATTCTTTTAGACAGTAGATAACGTTAACATAAGACGTGATACCTGCACAAAACTTTCCTAAATTTGTCGACAAGTGACACCACAATATTTAGGATCTTTCTTACTGGCTGGACAATTTTAAAATTATTATGGGGTGGGGGAGAAGGATAAGAAGAGCAAGAGAAAAAAGAAGAGTTCATTATAACCTATTTATTAACGGACTTGGTTATCCTTGAAAAACCTTGAAAAATCTCAAATTTCACTCCCCAGAATCACTAATCGACTACTTTGCGGTCGCTTAAATTCGCAGTTTTTAGTTTTGCGTATTCTCCTACTCGTGGGTTTGTTTACTCCACCAACGTCTGGCGCCTCTAACTATGACGTAAAATTATAAGTTTTTGATAGAATTTTTTTTAGTTTTCGACGCGTCGGAATAATATATTGAAAACCACATAATATTTTAATTTTTTTAATCGACCGTATAACTTCCTAAATTAAATACTTGTGAACTAACAAAACCAACAATGTCACAGTTATTGCGTAGGTCAAGTTTGGTAAATTACATTCGAAGGTTCCAACAGACACAGGCTAAAGTAGTTTCAAAAACCAAGGAACCCCAACAACCTTTGGGGCACCTTGCTGTAGGGCCAGTTTTTAGGAATGCTCGATTGTTTCCTGAAAAGGTTGCTGTTAGGGATAGGATTGCAGGTAAGATGGTAAACCATATTTATTTTCTTAAAAGTTTAATGCTGTATTAAATTCATCTTTTATCCAGTATTTCAAATGTGGACACTTTTTGTATTTTTTATAATAATAAAGGATAAAAAGGATAAATTCAGGGTCAAGAAGTTTCTAAAACTAAAGAATTAAATAATGAATACATAGTTATCTTATTTTAAAGCCTTTTTGTAAGATTTTAATTAATACCATGAATACTTCTTATTGATTATTATTATTTAGCATATATACGAAAAGACTGTTAAGGCTCTACCTTGTCCTAAAATATAATTTTTAATATAGAATTTTTCATTTTCCACATCTATGTTGATTACCTTGATTCAAGGTTCAAATTATAATAGGTGTTTCTATTTAATTTTAGTAAATAATGAGTATAGTTTTGGGTGGCATAATGGATTTTCTCCATACTCCAGCTCAGTGTGACTAAAAACATAACCATAGCTTCAGTTCTTTTACAGAATTTGTTTTTTTAGCACCAAACATATTTATTATTATGAGATATTAGTACAATTAGTATAATTAGCTGTAAAAGGTGTAAAGCTCATTTTTTTAAAAATATTTTCATTGTTGGATAAGCTGGCCAAAAGTGTGTAAATTACAATTTCAATACAGTTTTCTGGTTTTTCAAACTTTGATGCTGGGAATGGAGGATACACAGGAAATTTTAAAAAATTGTCTAAATACTGTGAAAATAACTAGTAATTTTAAACTTTGCCTTAATATGACCTTTTCATTAGATGAAATTTTTATTAAAATTGCAAAGAATATATTTGTGACAAGAAATTTAGTCAAAATAATGGATAAAAAGCTGGTTCTGGCTGCATGTTACTCTCTTATAACGTCTCACATAATTTAGACTATAACAAGCTGCAGACACTCACTATTTGTTTAGAGTTTTTAAATTACAAATAATAGCTTTATGTATTGTTTTTGTTTGTGCATATAAGGAATCCATATGTCTTTACTTAC
>JAHKBH010000345.1:0-25000 GCA_019049505.1 Pachyrhynchus sulphureomaculatus
CATGGAAGAAGTCCCTAAAGCGCTACAGGAGCGACACGTGTGCGGAAAAAGCGATTTAAGTTGTTCTCGAATCGCTGTAAATTGTACTCGGTGGGAAACACAGGCCTGGGCAAATTATTCCAAAGGGATGATGTTCTCCATATAAAAGACTGCTTGAAAAGCGTTGTATGAGGAGTAACAAGCTGAACCTCATACCGATAAGAAGTATTAGCGCGACGTGTACTTCTAACACGCACCGCTCTGGGAGGAATTAAGCGGGCCACATCCTTGGAACACTTTCCATGAAAATACTTGTAGAATAGGCTCAAGTCGCCAACCGTTCTTCGATGTTCCAGCGAATCAAGGCTCCAAACATGGGAGCAGTATTCCATAGTTGGTCGAATTTGAGCTTTGTAAAGAATTAACAGTTGTTGTGGAGTGTAAAGCTTTCTGGTTTGAAATAATATTCCCAACTTTTGAGAAGTTCTCCTTGCTATACCTGCAACATGTTCATGCCAGGACATATTTGCTCCCAAATTAACGCCCAACAAATTGAGTGACGATGTTAGGGGAATGGAGTGCCCCGACATAACTATGTCGGGTTCAGCAACGTTAACTTTTTTAGAAAAAACTGCCGCCTGGGTTTTTGTAGCGTTAAATTCCACTTGGATACTGTCACCCCAAGATAAAATTTCTTCCAGGTCTTTGTTAAGTTGAATGACTTCCTGCTGTCTGCGGATATTCGTCTGAGTAGCCGATGTCCGAGCGTTCAAAGTGAATGAAGAGATAAGCGTACTGTCATCTGCAAAGCTGTAGATTGGGTTCTCGGTCTTTTCCAGCAGATCGTTAATATAAATGAGAAAAAGAGTAGGAGACAGTATGGAGCCTTGAGGTACACCGGCGTTGATAGTAAAGGTGTTAGAAAGAAATCCGTCGACTGCCACTCGTAAAGAACGCTCTCTGAGAAAACATGAGAGCCACAAACAGAGCTTTTCAGACATACCATAGGAGCGTAACTTAGCCAACAGCCCATCGTGCCAAACACGGTCGAATGCCTTGGATATGTCAAGAGCAACCGCTCGAGATTCTCCAAAGTGTTCAATTGCGTTGTTCCAAACGTGTGTTACATAAGTCAGAAGATCTCCTGTTGATCTATTTTTACCAAAACCATATTGATGACCGCTAATAATGTTGAATCCCTCAAGATATTTTAGAAGATGCTGATTGATAGCCTTTTCCATGACTGTCGATATTAGTGAAAGCAGTGCGATTGGTCGGTAGTTATTTGGCAAGGTCTTCTTGGCTTTTTTAGGTATCGGCTGAACTGTGGCACATTTCCAGCAGGAAGGAAATATTTCCTTTCTGTAGGATAGGTTGAAAAGTCTACAGAAAACGGATGTTAGTTCCCTCGCACAGTTTTTGAGAACTATAGCAGGTATTCCGTCAGCGCCAGAAGCTTTTTTGGTGTCTAGCTTCATTAAAATACGTTTTATGATACACTGTCAGAAGACAATATCGGGCATCCTTGACTGCACTATGGAAATAGTAGGTGGTGTTTTTCCTTGGAAATCGACAGTAGAATGTGAAGCAGAGTTCAGCCAACAAGTTCGCTTTCTCATCAGGTGTCGTTGCAATAAAATTATCTGGCCGTGTGAGTGGTGGTATGGTGGATTTGGTAAAATTTTGACTGACTGCCTTAGCGACTGACCAAAAGGACCTGGAATTGTTGGGACAAGCGAGAAGTTTGTTTCTAATTCGTTGATCGTGTGCCTCCTTGGTTTCGTCGATAATTTCTTTGCATCTGTTCCTGGCACGAACAAAGGTGTTACGGTTTATGGTGTTAGGATTTTCACGCCATTGTCGGTAAGCAAGATCTTTAGAAGCAACAGCTTCTTTGCATTTTCGGTCAAACCAAGGCTTGTCGTTGGAAGAGCATTTCTTCGAAAAAGGGATGTCAGCCTCCATACCGGCCAAAATAACATCGGAAACCTCCCTGGCGCAGTCAGATGGGTTGTTGGATCGAAAACAAACGTCTAACCAAGGGAAATTTTGAAAATATTCCATGAGATCTTCCCATTTAGCAGATTTGTAGTGCCAAATCTTGCGCGGTTTAGGCGCCTCTCTGTCTCTGATTAGTAGGATACTCGATGTCGAAAGTAGTTTATGGTCAGAAGAACCTAATGGCGGATTTACGCTGACCGTGTAAATCTCCGGATTGGTGGTTAAAAACAGATCAAGAAGACTGGCGAACTCCCCGTCTCGATGATTCGAGATGATGAGAATAGCCAGAATTCATACGATGCCAAATACGGCGAAGAGAGGATATTCCAGTATTACGATTTTCTTTTCGGACAAAAAAAAGAACCCTCTTTTTGGTAGTCCGTTAAAACGTGAGTCACAAAGTGCAAGCAAACCTTTCGTTTTCCCAAATTTTTAGCTAAAATGCGATGAACAGTGGTTTTGAGAACACCAGTGAGCTGCTGAACAAGTCTGCTAGATACACGGTGGTTGTTGCAAAGAATTTCGGCCACTCTATTAATGTTTCCAGTAGTTCGACGTGTCATAGGACCTACCAGTAAATTGTATTCAATGCTGTATTTTCCACAACGGGATCTTGCAAGCCACACCGCAAGTATTTCCGTACATTTCAATAGCACTTTTGCCCAATTTAAAACCAACTTTATAGTTAAAGCGTTGCTCCACGTGGTTTTTTAACCGGGGTCAACAACTTCTATTAAAATAAATATAATTTGCTGATTATAGCTAAGAGGTACTGCTAAATAATGCATGAACTCATTTATAGACGGGGCTGCAGGTAGTGCGGGGATAAAACCAATGGGGATACACCTTATATGTATCAGAAACTAACCTGAACTAATAAATATCCTTTTCTGGTAGGAAGATTGAAATAACACCATTCCAGTCGAAATTAAAATTTTGGAATTTTGAGTGTTACACAATTTAAAATTTTTCAATATCTTCTCTGCCCAAAATTATGGCTGGGAAAATAGAAACATGCGGACCATACTGTTTATGTTAAGGTTGAAAACACGACCTTATTTTAGATTACTCGACTCGAAAAAGAACATGATTTATTCGAAGCTCTAGTAGGGAAATTTGGCCGATTTCCTACCACGGTGGCCAATGTGGGATGGTAGGGGGCTAGGATGAAGATGATGATAAAATGGTATTTGAATAGGGAACAGAAAGCAAATAGGACATGATTTCGCCCCGGAACGTAGGAGGTGAGAGAAAATTAAGGCTCGCGTAGATAGGATCATATCCCTGAATACACCTGACCTCTATTGGGATTACAGAAGTGTGTCTACCCGCTACCCCGAAACCCTACAAAAAACCTATAGAAATAAGAGCTTTATTCGCCTCCTACATGATGGACTAGATATAATTATAAGTTCCCTTTTGTGGAAAGTATTTACCCCGTGCTTATCGATATTTAAATTGGGAGTAAGGTTTTATAATTCCACTATAAAACCAGTTTCTTTTTGTGTGGGAAATCTCGTACCACTCCCCCCAACTATAGATTTTTAATTTACTCTATTGGGAAGTGTTGAGTTACGTTGCAGGATTGTCATTTGACGCCCTCCTTCGTAACTAGCCTTTAATATTCTTTTTTTTTTCCTTTTGAATTTATGCCCCTTAAATTTGGCTGCGCCTCTGATATATAAGTTTTTCCAAATTTAAATAGATATTTCAATTATTTCAGGAGTCACAACAACAAGACGGACAGACCGATAAAAATTACATATTATGTTTTTCGTGGTCGAAGTACCCTGAAACATGAAAAAATAAAACGCGGTATCTAATTTATTACAATTACAATACTTCCGTTCTTGAGGGAAGTAAAATTATTCATTAGAATTAGGCTACATAGTCAAAAAGGGATAAGTTGTACGATCAACCCTACAGAATACAACATCAACGTAAGAAAAACTGCAGTTTTCATTTTAATTTTCAATTTCTACAAACGATAAATTAGGGAATCAATTAAAACTTACATACCTTAATAACATTAATAGTCTCGAGTAGTCGTAGGGAAAACATTGGAGAGTCACTTCAATTTGACACGATCTAATCCAACGAATCATGATTTTCTAAGAAAATAATATATTTAAATTTGCTTAGGTAACGATTTTCGTAAGTTTTTGTAGCTTTACCTGCAAATACTTATTGACAAAATGGTGAATACAATTCTACATGTTATTAAAACTATCGAGAAAAGGGAGCAAGAAAACAAAGAGCAATAGCATTATAAAAATTTATTTCAGTCTTTAACACTTCAACCATTGATCTGTATAAAAACATTCCAGCAATAAAAACTTTATGTTAATAATCTAACAAATATAATTAAATACAATACTTATAGAAAGCATTCCTAATTTTTGGCACAAAAAAAATCAATATTTTCTGTATACTATGTATATGTTAGGGCAGTACATGCAGTCTATTTTACATAAAGGAGATAATTAGATTAATTACTGTATCCCCTTCCCCCTTTGTCAACTATATTTGCTTAAATTTTTAAATGTTCATAAATCATTTGGCATTTTCAACGATTAAAATTATACATGGACATTGAACATACTTTTATGAAAGTCTCGTTGATCAATTAACAAATGGAGATTCAGAACATTTTTTTTTTAAATCCTGTGTACGTTGGTTGGCTGGTTGTTGTAGGCGGGGAGGCAATTGTGCCCATTCATGCACAGCAGCCTCTAGGCTTATTGTACTCCGCTCTCTTGGTTACATAAGCGCCGTCCCTTTAAAAAGGTTTACTAGCATTCTTCCAAGCCCTTTATGTGGTAATTTATTGCTACCATCATTCTAACGCATAATGTCGGCTATGCTTACATAAAAAGAACATACAGGTAAGTTTTTAAATTCAACGATTAAACTCATAGCTCTATGCCTAATATTTATTAATATATTCATTATATAAAGGACAATGGATCAAATAATGGATTTAAAAACATCTCCATACTGTGTCTGCCCTGTAGCGGGAAGAATCAGATTTTTCCAATTTCGCAGGCAACTCTATCTCTGGAAAGTTTTAAGAATATCACTAATTACAAGACAATCAGTCTTATTTAGAAGCTGGAACTGTTAAAAGAAATGTAAGATAGTTGTGAGTCCTTATAAAGTAGATCTATTTCGCAGTCTCAATGAAAAGTCAGTTTTGACTGACTCACTATTATTCTAACCAAAGCCATTTAGTGGAGGAAGAGTGTAAGCTTATGGTTTTTTAATATAGTTTGGTATTTAGACTGTCAAATATATATACAATTATGGCGGTAGGTGCTGTAAATAACTCTTGTTAACAAAATTTTACTGAAAAAGAATATGGAAGACAGTATGAGAATATCAATTGTTGATTGGCTGGTTGTAGGCAGGGCAGCCTTTTGACTTATTATGCTCCTCTCTCTCTTGGTTACATGAATGTCGTCCTTTTAAGGTTTATTACCTTCCTTCTAAGCCGTTTATGTAGTAATTTATCGCCACGATATAGATCTCTGAACAGTTTATGTCTGACGAGTTAAAACCGGACAGTGTTAAAGGCCGTGCATAGTAGTTTCTTTCTCTTCACCACATAATCTATATGTTTGAATATTTTATCTCGAAAAGACATAAATAGTTTTGCAGGCATGAAAAAATCTCTTTAAAACCAAAAAAGCAGCCTCTAGAAAATAAATAACACAAAATCCATATTTCTTAACTGAATATTTTTATCACCTTTTATAAACTATAATTTTTTGTAAGTATAATTCTTGTGGATTTCTCCTGTATCGATTCGCAAAGTGAATCTGACGTTTCACCGATCATTCTATCGGGTCTTTCAGAGGTTGTTTCGTGCCAAATTTCCAAGAAGTCAGGTCTCGAAACACGTTTTAAAGAAACCGGCAGAATGATCGACGAAACGTCAGCAACACTTTGTAAATCGAGATAGGAGAAATCCAGAAGAATTATACCGATAAACTTCATCACCGGTGGAAGTTTCCAATCAAAATATAATACTTTTTTTCTGTTTCCACCGAGAGTATCTTTAAAAAAGTAATGCCTACTTTTTAATTTAAGATCTGCTGAAATATATGATAATCAATAACTAAACAAAAACTGTTTAAATTACAAACACATAAAAATTAGATAATTTAAAAAATAAAAACGCTCAAATTATATGTGGATATTGAATATGCTTTTATGAAAGTCTCGTTGATTAATTAACAACTAATTAAAACTTCATTTCTTTATCTTCCCTCATTGTGCAGATTCAGAACAATTTTTTTTGAAATCCGATGTAGGTTGGTTAATAGGCAATGGTGCAATGCCGACTCTAGGCTTATTGTGCTCCCCTCTCTTGGTCACATGAGCGCCATCCCTTTAGAAGGTTTGGTAGCGTCCTTCCAATCCCTGCATGTGGTAATTTATTGCCAATCTCAGAACAGTCTATGTATCTTCCGAGTAAAACTGCACATTCATATAGGACGAGCATGAAGGTGTCTTCCTCTTCAC
Organism: Pachyrhynchus sulphureomaculatus; assembly: GCA_019049505.1. Classification (NCBI taxonomy): domain Eukaryota; kingdom Metazoa; phylum Arthropoda; class Insecta; order Coleoptera; family Curculionidae; genus Pachyrhynchus; species Pachyrhynchus sulphureomaculatus. The sequence goes on from JAHKBH010000345.1 coordinate 6,505, forward strand.
CACATAGTCTGAATGTGACTACCCATTTTCTATAAATGTTTCCTCAGGTGACGGTGGCCGGTGATCAGTCCCACCACTAGTTTGGTCCTGTGTAACATAAACGACAACTATTTGGACATTTTTGTCTAGATGTTTTATTCATCTCTTGAAATATACTGAAGTAGGTTCGATGTGTATATTTGGTGATTAAAAACGCTTCATTTTAGAGTTCCGCGAACATTTAAAAATTCAAAACTCAAAAATGAGTAGCATTACATAAAACAGTTTAGAAAAAATGTTTCGAATGATTATTCCAAGCATTTCTTTGGTTTAAAGTTTCCTGTCCCCTCGTAACTAATCAAAGTGACGATTAGCAAAATGCCCTTATATATTCAGGTTAGCCACCCAAGACTAAATATTAAAAAATAATAATAAATCAAACAACTGCGCCAGCAAGTACTGCCCTATATAAACTTATGGATAAGGAATAGTAGAAAAACATAAAAAAAGAAAATTAGATTTAGTAAATAAAGAGATAAAATATTTTAAAAAATTACCTAGATGAAAAATATAGAATAATACCTATCGATACAAATAAAGCCTATGACGTATATTGCACAAAATACTAGTAAATAAAATCTATATTTTATCAAACTAACATGGAACGGAAGCTTTCACGGCTTTGGTTAGATGTGAAATCGTGGTTCTTGGGATTATACCGTGTTCATTTCTTTACTTCGAGATTAGAACACTAGATGAGCACAAAGAAGTCGAGCATTTATACCAGTCGGGTGTTCGCCAAACCGTGATCCAGTGTGTGTAATGATCGTTTTCGACGTGTAATGCAAACAGTCACCTCTATTAATGGGGTTCAGGCGTTTCTAAATTCCTATTGATTCTATAAGCTTTCATTTATGGAAATTTGAGAAAAAAGCAAGAACTTTAGTTTCTCTTATATTGATGCTATGTCCTATAGAGCGTCGATGTCCAGCTACAGCTGATTGTACAATTTGTTTCTTTTTGATACATTTTTCATGTGCCTTAATTCTAATCGATATTGATCTTCCAGGTTCTCCTACATACACCAAGCTACAACACCTTCAGTTGGAAAATCAAGTATAGCCAAGTGTTGAAGATTGTGCGAATGTTACACGTTTTAAGTCCACTATTTTTACTGTTCATACTCTGTATGTAAGGTAACCTGCACTATCGTCTAGTGGGTACTTATTACTATCCTGTCTTCAAACCGGATATTGGTACAGATATGTTGACCGTACATTTGTTATCCGGCTACGTGGCGTATTACCTGCTTGCGGTGCAGAATGTCTCGGGTTCCAAGCCAGGCAGGTCGGTATACTTATTTATTAATTTATATAAGTATATTTGGCCTGACCACGTACATAAGTAGTAGGTTGTTGCAGAAATGCAATAACGTCCGTGGCAGCACTACCGCGTTATCAAAAATGTACGTTTCGGCATTTGGACAACGTTGATGGGTATTACGACATCCTCGCCGATATCCTTAGGATATGAAAAAGAGTAAAAAAATCCATACTCAGGCAAGGAGGTGGACGATTAAAAAAAAACATAGTGAAAACAAATCTTAATGCATTTATGTATCACCTCAATCACTAATATTCGAATATCAAATTTACGACAATTGAATCACGTGGTACTCTCCTTTTCTAGAAGTAATTGTACAAAGAGAAAGTAACGGCATCAGGATATTCGATTTACGCGGAGAAGATGGATTTGGATTGTCATAAATTGAAACATTAATTCATACCCTAGTTGCATGGAAATAGGGCTACAATGACATAAAATGCACACAAACCCGATAGACTAAATAGTAATAAACTATATGCACAATTTTTTTCAAGAAAACACACTAGTTAATTCATCAAATTCTAACTAATGCATTTAATTATCCGAATACATCACCAAAGTAATGTTTTTACAGGATACGGTCGATTTTACAAAAATATAACCACAATTTTTGGTTTATTTTAGACCTTTTGAAAACTACCTCTTTTTTAGGCCGCTTTAACACATTTTACTACCCTCAATGAGCTCAATAAAATCTTTTTTGCACAAATAAACAACGACTTAAAGATGTATATGTTACGATTTTTACACATACGAAAAACAACCCTGCGACTTTTTTGGCTCCCACACCCACTTCTCCCCTTGCGCTCCCTACAAGGCCAACAACCAACGGTCAATTACGTCATTGTGGATCACTTCTTTTACCTCTTCAAGAGCTCACCTTTACCTACCTGCCAGGTAACACTTTTAGAATCCTTTTAGGCAACAGCCTCTGGTCAATTACGTCATTGTCGATCAATTCTTCATCTAAACAATACATTTCTTGCGGATATTGAGTCACTTCTTCAGCTCAAGAATAACCTTCTTGTATGTCACTTCTTTACAAAAAAGGTCACTGCGGATGGACAGAGTTTATCCTCAGTCTCAGAAACGCGTTAGAATCACTATTGACAGGATAGTTATAAAGATTCACCAGAGATAGTGCAGTTTTAGCTTATATACACGGTATTACAGATAAAATAGCCAAATTACTTCAAAAATTCCCCCTGAACTTCCATCTCAATCTATTTGCAGCTGTTGTCATCCATCCAATGCCCGCAAACCTCTGCACAACATCCAGCCATCTTGTTTTGGCACGTCCTACGCTCCTTTTCTGTTCTCTTGGTCTCCATTCTAATGTTCGCTTGGTCCATCGATCATCGGTCGTGTGTGCTATATGTCTAGCCCATTAGAACTTTCTTTCTGCTACGTGCTCTTTAATATTCTTTAATTTCGTTTGTTTACATATCCACTTATTTCTTTTTCTATCTCTAAGTTTTATCTCGTCTTTGTCTTTTGTGTGCTCTCTGGATCCGAGCTAGTTTTTGTATATCGGCTTTATTCAGTGTCCAAGCTTCAACGCCATATGTAATTACGGGTAGGATGCACTGATCGTAAACTTTGGCCTTTAACTTATTTGGAATGGCTTTATCTCTGAATATATGACTTAATTTCCCGAATGCGCTCCATCCAAGTCTGATTCTTTTTGAAATTTCATCCGAGATACTATCTCTCGTCGTAGTAATTTTTTGCCCGAGATGCACATAATTCTTAATAATCTCGAGAGCTGTTCCTTCTAAATTTATAAATATGTTGTTATTAACGTTGGTTAATATTTTTGTGTTACTTTTAATCATCTTGTCTTTGAATAGTAATTTAACTCATTTATCATTTCCTGTAACTCATTTGGGTTACTACTGATAACTACAATATCATCTGCGAACCTTAAATGACTCAGATACACATCTATCTTTAGGCCCTTCTCTGTTCAATCTAGTTGGTCGAAATTCAACATTCGCAAAAACTCCAACAAAGACTGGACAATGCTCGGGATTTCCACAAGGCGCAGTTCGTTTACACACAAAAGGTGTAAGTGTTAAGAAACATGTAAGATGTATAAAAAAGAAACAAATTATACAATCAGCTGAAACTAAACATCCACACTTTTTGCTGCTGTCTTCGATTTCTATAAACGAAAGTTTACGGAATCGATCGAAATTTAGAAACACCCTAACAACATTAATAGAGGGGGGTTATGGTCTGCATTACGATGCAATCATTACCCTGAGTCACGGTTCGAATCTCGAAGAGTAAAGATGCCCCATGCATCGTAAGTGAAATGTCAGAAAGGAACTCCTAATTGTAAACCCTTGAACGATTTTTCATCTTACCAATCTATTATAGGGAAAGACAATCATAACAATATTATTTACTCTAATTTAATCCGATTCTAATTTAAGAAGACTTTAAATAATCGGATAGCTTAAATTATAAATTATAAATTATATATATATATATATATATATATATATATATATATATATATATATATATATATATATGGGACGTTTCGCGTCAACGGAGCCACCCCAATACCCAAAAACAGAATTAACGGAAAAAAAAAATTCAAGGGTGTCAATTTCTTCATTGAAACGTAAGCTTTTAAATGCAACTTGGTCCTTTTGAAAGAAACAAAAAAGTCATGATTTCTAAGCGGAGTTAACTGAACTTCAAAACTAAGACAAAATACAATATTGATGTAGTGGTTAGAGTAACCAACATAATTTTATGTAACACCAACATGGCAGATCCAATATGGAAAACCGAAAATTACTCCGGTCAGAAAAAGTGCTATCTCACTGCAAAATCTTCATAATTGCTGATTTTTCGTCTAATTTTCGGTTTTTTAAGCGCCTTACTGGATCCGCCATGTTGGTATTACATAAAATTATGTTGGTTACTCTAACTATACATCAATATTGCATTTTGTCTCAGTTTTGAAGTTCAGTTAACTCCGCTTAGAAATCATGATTTTTTTGTTTCTAGCCGCCATCTTGTTTTTTTTTCAAAAGGGCCAACTTGCATTTGAAAGCTTACATTTCAACGAAAAAATTGACACCCTTGAATATTTTTTCGTCAATTCTATTTTTGGGTATTGGGGTGGCTCCGTTGACGCAAAACGTCCCATATACATACACGTATATATATATATATATATATATATATATATATATATATATATATATATATATATATATATATATATATATATATATATATATATATATATATATATATATATATATATAAATAAATACACAAAAAGGTAACTGTACGGTTAACTTAATTAAAAAAACCTAAGAAAATTTTGTCTTTAGGGGCCATCCTACTACAGAATTTTCAAAAAATCGATTTTTTTTTGTACTTTTTTATAGTTTGAACCTTCAAGATTATGTGTGCGGGAGGATTTTTCGATATCTTATTTACTTTTTGAGATAGTACCTGTTTTAGGAGGGCGCGAGCAACGCCCGATTTTAGGCATACGCAGTCGCTATACGCATGTAGAGAGAAGATCTCAAGCTCTGTCAAAAGAAGCAAGAATAGCTCGGAAAATGCTTAATACTGAACAAAATGAGTTTTATGAAAAATTGGAAAGGGTTACTTTGTGGTCCTAAAAAAGCTGATTAACTATAAATACGAATGAAAAAAAAATCGAAATCTTTAAACGCTTATATCTCCCAACTACTTTTTTTGACCTCGACTCCATGATTCCGTCATTACCGCTTATAAAATTTCCTCGAAATTTTAACACAGTGCTGTCATTTTCGGCTGAACTACTTTTTTTATCAACGATTTTTTGGGCTGAAAGTTTGGCGAAAATCGAACCTGAAATTTTGAGTAGCCGCCATTTTGTTATTTCGAATGGTAAAAATTTTTCCTTCCTCCGGCCGAGAATTACACTCGTATATTTTAAGGATCTTTTTGCCTTTTCTATTTCAGACGTTGCTGGAAGTCGGAATCACGGAGTCGAGTTAGGTACCTTTTTTTTTAACATGCCCGTATACAGATGTGTATATCTATATATATAAGAATCAGACTTACTTAAAAAAATTTATGAATGTACTCCAAAGTCCAAACAAACGCGAAATTTCAGTGGTCTGGGATAGGATGACACCTTGAAAATACACAAATGTTTTTGCTGACATTAGAAAATCTCTTTAAACCCCAAAAAAAAAACGATGTTCAGGAAATAAATAAACGATCCATATTTCTTGATTAGATATTTTTATCACCTTTTATAAACTATAAAGTAGGTATAATTCTTCTCCTGTATGGATTCCCAACGTGACGTTTTACCGATCATCCCGCCAGCTTCTTCAGAACTTGTTTCGTGCCAAATTCAGAAGTCAGTTCTCGAAATAAGTCTTAAAAAAAGCCAGAAGGATAATCGATGAAACGTCAACAGTACTGTGTGAATCGACCCAGGAAAAATACAGAAGAATTAAACCTGTAAGCTTCGTAACAGGTGGCAATCGTTTATCGAAATCTATTTTTTCTTCCGTTTTAGCCAATAGTATCTTTAGAAAATAATGCCTACTTTCCAATTTAGTGTCTGCTGAAATACGATAATTAATAGTTACTTATCTAAACGAAAACTGTTTAAATTACAAACACATAAAAATTTTATAATTAAAAAAAAACTTAAATTTAAAAAAAATATTATTTAAAATTAAATATATATTACTTTTATGCGCCAGGTTTCAGGTACAATATGATTTAAATATTGTACAAGATGCCCTGAAAAGACGTATTATTTTTTTCACAAAAAAGTGTGGGGAAACGCAACTCTCACATTCAAATATTAGTTTAAACGCAAAAGCAAAAAAGTGGTACACTTTAACCTAGTTTAAAAAGAAACTGTGTAAACATTTCGAAAAACTGTAAACACTCCAAAAAAAGTGTTCAAAAAATACATTGAAAAAAATTCTGGTTTCCTGACTGGATATTTGTAGCAACATTTATACACTATTAACATTTTTTTTTTCCATTTAAAAACAAATAATATCTATTTTTTGATTGAGGACATACTGGAATATGTGATCGACAATAACTATACAAAAATAAACAACATTAGGATAAATTAAGTAAAAATTAAGACATATTTGGAAATTTGTTAAACCTTTTAAATTAAGTAGTTTATGTGTACTTTCTAGGTATCCGGCATTAAGTAAAATATCATTTAAATATTACTCCGCGGAACCGTAAAACGATATTTATCCAAATTTTCCATAAAAAGTGGAGATAATCCAGTTTGAAATTTAACTCCTCACACTCCCCCGCGGACCGAATGCTTAGCTTATAAAAAAGTGAGTAATTTTAATCTCGAAAGGTATCTAAAAGCATTACATGCATTTAAAAAAGCTCTTTGGACTCGAACAAATAAAGAGTGTTTAAAAAATATATATTAAAAATCCACGTTCCTTGGTTGGATGATTGTAGCACCTTTGATCAGCTTCGTTTTTACTACCAATAGCTTTTAAAAAGTAATATGTACAACTTACTATTTGTTAAAACATATGGTCGACAATAACTAAACAAAAATTGTTTCAGTTGTACCTATGCAAACTAAAATATTACTTAATTGGACATAAATTAAGCAACAAAAACCAGAGGGAACATTTTACAAACCATCATGAGAATATTCGGCAATAGCAGGACTATGATGTATCACCATGTAATCGTGGTAATACATCATAATACATAAAGGCTGACCAATAATAATCGATGCCCAAACTACGATGTTCCCAAATCGTGGACCATATCGTTTTTCTATCAAACGTGAAAAAGATGAAAGTGGTACTTGGGCCATCATGCCCATAAATGCCCAGATTTTGTATGTCCCGAGCGGGACACTGACCTAGAAAAAAAGAAAACTTGATGGTTATTTTTCTTTTATAGTTTTGAGTAAAAATGTAATCGGTATAGTTTAACTACACTGGTGAGCAAAAAAATCTAATTTAATTTTCAAACAGCGGTATTATTTTTGGTACCATTAGAATGCTGATTTTCTATTCTTTCCAATAGGACCAAAAAATTTTACTGATTAAACGGTTTTATTTAATAGAACCGTTTTTGCTCACTCAGCAACGTACTCATTGCTCGCTATTCTTCCCTGTAAAAACACATGCAACTGCATTTTCCTTTCATTCCTTTATCGAAACTTGAACAGTCAACATCTCTGTTATACCTACTCACTAATTACATCATCAGCAAATGGTACCACCCCGGAAGAAACAGTACAAGTCATTGCCCTATTACAAGAAGGGCATAACCAACATGTAGTCGCTACGCAACTGCACCTGAGCTAGTCAGCTGTCCCCAGAGTCTACAGGCGTTACCAAGGGACTGGCGCCTTTACACGGAAACCAAGATCAGGAAGAAAATGTACCTCGGAGCGAGACGGCCGCTTCATTGTCAACACAACTCTAAGACATCGTCACTTGACCGGCGTTGACGTCCAGCAGGAGCTCCAAGGTCATGGTCGGGCTATTAGTCATTGGACAGTCAGACGAAAACTTAAAGAAGCTAACCTAACTCGGAAGAGACCAGCTAACGGACCCAAATTAACAGCAGCCCATCGACAAGCGCGAATCAGATTTGCCCGAGAACATGTCGACTGGACCTTAGAACAATGGCGCTCCGTTTTATTCTCCGACGAGTCCCGAATGTGCCTACATGGCAATGATGGAAGAGGACGAGTCTATAGGAGGCCTGGGGAGCGCTATGCGCAGTACCGCATTACTGAAACAGTCGCCTACGGAGGAGGTTCTGTCATGGTGTGGAGAGGCATCTCACTAGATGCGAAAACCGATTTCGTTTTCGTGACTGATAAAACTCGTAGCGGTGGATTAACTGCTCACCGGTACATCGAGGAGATCCTGCAGGAATACGTTGTTCCTTACGCAGGGTTTGCTGGCGATAGCTTCATGCTAATGCACGACAATGCGAGGCCACATACTGCTGCTGCCCGGAGTCCTAGTATCAATAAAATCGAGCACATGTGGAATGAGCTCAAAAAAAGAGTTCGAACCAGAAATCCAGCCCTTGCATCGCTGAGGGTCTTAAATTGCGATGACGCAATCCTGATTCTGCTTGTTTCCCCTTTCAATCATTTTAATCAGCAAAAAGTATGAGGTATGCTATGGAATTTGGTATCATTAAAAAGAGAATAGAATGAGCTTTCAAATGATACTAAAATCCGTAAAAATATATGAACACTAAATTCTAGGATCCGTGGAAAATCAAGCAAAATAGTTTGAGTCGATTTTCTTGCTCACCAGTGAAAGTTTAGAATAATGGTCACTATTTGTTAGATCGATGAATATAGATCCTTGTGCCTGCTGAAGAAGCTGAAGTATCCAAGACTACAATTTTCGAGATTGCACAAAAACATTAAAGGATGAAAAAAGTTTCTACACGATGGGTCCCAAAACTCCTTACATCAGAGCAGAAACTATTACTGAAAAAATTACTCAAGAACGTTGGGCCCGTAGAGAACGGTGAGAGTTATTTTTCGCGAATTCTCACAAGTGACAAGACTTGGGTGTTCTGTTGAGACCCTCCCATGACGCAAGAGTCGGGGTAACAGGTTCAAAGGGGTTCTCAATCCCCAAAGAAAACAAAAACTTAGTCGCCTTCTGGAAAGTTGACGATTACGATTGGTTTTTGGAGCTGCAAAAAATAATGTATACTGAATACAAGGAAAAAGGGGCCACAATTAATGAAGAAGTTTACCAAAGGACGGCACGAAAACCTAGAACTCTGCTGTTGTGCAACTTCAGGATCTACAAGGCTTCCACAGTTCAAGCCGTTACCGAAAATTATGGATTCACTGAGTTACAACATCCACCCTATAACCCTGATTCAGATTTCACTCAGATGATGAGTTGAGAGCCGCTGCAGCGGCATTTTTTGAGGAGCAAACTGAAGGCATTTTTTGGACGAAATGAACCAACATAGTAAATTTTTCTCTTGACCACAAAGTATAATATAAGTAAAGTAAGTAAGAGTAATCTGATGTGTAGTAGACACTTAGAAGTATGTTAATAGGTAATCTTCGTTTTAATTTCAGCAAGCATTATATGCAGATCTGACGATTTTTTTCTGGATTCCAATGAGTTCTTGAACCCAAATACATTGTCATCAATATCAATTTTCTGGGCATTGTTTTTTTTTATGGGCATAGTACGTGCTACAAGGAAATCCCTAAAGCGATACAGAAGCGACGAGTGTGCGGAATAAGTAATTCACGTTGGTTTTGAATCGCTGTAAATTGTACTCGGTGGGAAACGCAGTCCTGAGAAAATCATTCCAAAGGGATGAGGTTCTCCATATAAGACTGCTTGAAAAGGGTTGTACGAGGAATAACAAGCTCAAGTTCACGGATGTGAAGTATTAGCACGCACCGATTGGGAATTAAGAGGGCTACATCCATCGGACCCTTTCCATGAAAATACTTGTAGAATAGACTCAAGTCGCCAACCGTTCTTCGATGTTCCAAGGAATCAAAGTTGCTGATCAGTTCTTGGTCTCCAACCAGGCGAACAGTTCCCTTCTGAATAGAACACAACAAATGCAGTGTACGTTTGGAACGTTTGGAAGAAAAACATGGAAACCGAGCCCCAAACATGGGAGCAATATTCCATCGTTAGTCGAATTTAAGGTTTGTACAGAATTAACAGTTGTGCAGTGTAAAGCTTTCTAGTTCGAAATAATATTCCCAGCTCTCTTTGCTATGCTTGCAAGATATTTATGCCAAGACATATTTGCTCCCAAATCAACGCCCAGCAAATTGAGTGAATGCTAGAGGAATGCAGGAACCGCGACATAACTACGTCAGGTTCAGCAACGTTAACTTTTCTAGAAAAAGCTGCCGCCTGAGTTTTTGTAGCTTTAAATTCTACGAGGTTACCGCCACCGCAAGACAGAATTTTTCAGGTCTCTGTCAACTTAAACGACCTTCTATTGTCTGCGGATATTTGCATGAATAAGCGTACTGTCATCTGCAAAGCTGTAGATTCGATTCTTAGCCCTTTCCGACAGACGGTTAATGTAAATGAGAAAGAGAGTAGGAGATCGTATGGAGCCTTGGGGCATATCGGCGTTGTTAGTGAAGGTGTTAGAAGGAAATCCGTCGACTGCCTCTCGTAAAAAAACGCCCTCTGACGAAACACGAGAGTTATAAACAGAACTTTTCAAACATACCTTAAGAGCGTAGGTTGAATGCCTTGGATATATCAAGTACAACCGCTCAAGATTCTCCAAAGGGTACAATTGCCTTGTTCCAAACGTATATTACATAAATTAGAAGATCTGTTTGTCTTTGCTTACGAAAGCAATATTAATGGCCGCTCATAATATCCAATTCTTCAAAATATTTTAGAAGATTAATAGCCTTTTTCATGACTTTTGATATTATTAGTCGGTAGTTGTTCGGCAAGATCTTCTTGACTTTTTTGAGTATCGGCCGAACTGTGAAGAATTTTCAGCAGGAATAACATATCCCCTTCCAGTAGGATAGGTTGAAAAGTCTGCAGAAAACTGGTGTTAATTCCGTCGCGCATTTTTTGAGTACTATGACAGGTATTCCATCAGCGTCAGAAGTTTTTTTGCTGTCTAGCTTTATTAAAACGTGTTTTATGATACGCTGTCTGAAGACAATATCTGTGACTGCACTATGAGAATAGTGGGTGGTGTTTTTCCTTGGAAATCGAGAGTAGAATGTGAAGTATTGAAAAATCCATCGTCACCGTGGTACCCAGGTTCAAAATAACTGTATTCGAAGGGCACTATCGATTTATACTTTTGCACATTATAAAAAGTTTTTGGACCAGTGAGTGTATATCCATTTCTAATATAGCTACCGTAACGTCGTCCATGAGGTCGTTCAGCGATAACAGAATAAATATCAGTGATGCAACCACTAAACTCCGAGCTAGTCCAAGACTGACGTTGTACGGATTAAATGAAGTCCCACAAGGAGACATAATGCATAATCACATTGTAGACTATGTGAAGTAAATATACTAGTTTTATTTCAACCTAGTAATTTGGAAATTTGGTGGTTGGAGAAAACATCTACTTGAAGTGATACAAATTAACTTCAAGTCATTAAATTGCAACGATAATTCGACTAAACTCCCAAAACGAATAATTTTTTTTTTGAAACGTACTCTTGCAAAGACAATTAAGAGCAAAAATTAGGAAAAAAAAAAATGATTTTAGCTAAACACTGTAGAAACAAACTTGTTCTTAGTTTTGGGAGTTTAAAACTTAAAATACTAAGCATCAACTTACCAAATACTCATGGAAAAATGCACTAATAAAGAACACAACAATACCAGCCACATTTTTACCATAACCCATATCGACCATCGGCAAATACAGATGTCTCACCGCCCATCGATGTACCGGCAAGTTCCACGTTCTCCAGAAAACATCGATGTTATTCGCGTTCCACCAATCGGCGTAAAAGTTCCTATCGGCGAAATGAAGTATTTCACCTAAGAGGTTCATCCATGAGTGGAACACTATGTAGAACATTATGAGCCAAGCTAAATGATTGGGTATCTAAAATTAAAACAAAAAAATGTTTTTCTACAACTGTCATCAATGTCTTTTTGATAAATTTCAGTCCACTAAGAGTGTAAAACTACAAGATGTGTAATGCTACTGTTAAAGTCGCCATATGCAGTGTTCGGTTTTGACAAGAATAATTTGACTGAATCAGCTGATATGTTGGTATATTCAAGACATTCGACCGCGTTTGGCAAGATCAATTGTAGGAGAAGCTGTGCTCTTATGACATGGAAAGGATCCAATCTACAGCTTTGCAGATGGCAATATGCTTTTGTCTTCATTCACTTTGAATGCTCGGACATCGGCTACTCATACAAATATTCGTAGACAGTAGGAAGTCGGTCAACTTAACAAAGACCTAAAAGAAATTCCATCTTAGAGTGACAGCAACCATGTAGAATTTAACGCAACAAAAACCTAATTCATTCTAAAAAAAGTTAAAAAGTTAAAGTTGCGAAATACGCCATAGTTATGTCGAGGCACTCCACTGCTCTAGAATCGCCACTCAATATGTCATGGCATGACTATGTTTCAAACACAGCACAGAGAACTTCCCAAAAACTGGGAATATTATTTCGAATTAGAAAGCTTTACACTCCACAACGATTGTTAATTCTGTACAAACCTCAAATTCGACCAACGAGGGAGCACTGCTCCGATATTTGGGGCTCTGTTCCCAAACATATACTGCATTTGTTAGATTCTATTCGCCTGAATAGAGATCCAGAACTGACCACCGACTTTGATCCCTTGGAACGTCGAAGAACGGTTGGCGACTTGAGTCTATTCTACAAGTATTTTCATTGAAAGTGTCCGATTGATGTAGCCCGCTTAATTCTTCCCAAAGCGGTACATGCTAGGAATACACGTTGCGCTAGTACTTCACATTCGTATGAAGTTCAGCTTGTCACTCCTCGTATAATCCTTCTCAAGCAGTCTTTTATTGGGAAAACATCATCCCTTTGGAATGGCTTGCTCAGAACTGTGTTTCCCACCGAGTACTATTTACAGCAATTCAATACCAACGTGAATCGCTTTTTTCGAACACGCGTCGCTCGTGTAGCGCAGATTTCCGCGCAGCATGTGTGCGATACCCATAAAAAAAATAACTTGTAAAAATTCATAATTAATTTTAGATGAACGAAGTAAAATAAATCTTCTGTTAACTGAAATTTCCAGTATATTTGAATAAAAAGTCCATGACATGCCAAACTTGACAGAAATAATAGCACTTTTTCCACGTATCCATTAATTGTCTAATAGTATGTTCATGAAAAATAATTTTGAAAAATAAAATATTTAAAAAATAGTGGTTTTTCTTAATTTTTCAGTCAATTAATATATTTAAAAAATAAATTATTCTTGCTATCTTTAAGTGTATCTCTTTTCTGTAAGTTGTAAATTTATATACAGTCCCTGGCCAAATTATTAGACGCACTGCAAGATTTCATGTAAAATATTAATTACCGAGTGATATTGTACCGTTTTATTATTTTAAATTGATTTGTTTTTTATTTTTATATTATCCAATCAATTACCTATTTATTTGACATAAATAAAACAGCATTAATTTAGAAAAGCATAAGTTTATTAAGTTTTAAAGAAAAGTGAAATTAATGTTAGTAAAAGTCAATATTTAGTTGAGCCACCTTTAGCCGCTATCAAAGCTTTAATTCTGCGCGGCATGCTATCAATGCAAGATTGTACTGTCTCCTGCATTTGAGGATGATGATTCCACACATGAATAATCTTTTCTAGGAGCTGGATTTTGTTGGTAATCACATCTTTAGCCACTTCTCTTTTCATCAGCTCCCACACATTTTCAATGGGGGCTATTACCCGGCCAATCCAACAGAGGGATATTTTTTTCTGCCAAAAAAGCTTTAACAGACCGAGCAGTGTGGCAGGGAGCTCCATCTTGCATGAAAGTGAATGGTTCCCCATTTGAGCTGCGGAATCAACCGATTTTGTAATACTTCTTTGTACTGATCTTGCCTCATTATTCCTTTGACGACGTACAGACGTCCAATGCCCTTGCCGCTGATGACTGACCAAATCATCACTTTGGTGGGATGTTTAACCGCCGGGACGACACAATCAGGATGAAACTTTTCTCCATGACGACGACGCACATACTGAGCTTTATTCTGCAAAATTTCGAATGTGCTTTCGTCACTGAACCAGACCTGTCAAAAATAGGAAAAGTATATAAACTTCCATGTTTATTTGCTTTATTTAACTGAAAATGATAATAATTTATCAATTATTGATTAAATTGCTGTATCTTACCGATCTCCAGAAGTCCACATCTTTGTCTTGCCATTGTTTGGCCCACTTCAGGCGCTTTGCTTTCATTGCAGCTGTTAACTTGGGCTTCCTGGCGGGGCGACAGGCCTTAAAATCTAATTCTTTCAATTTTCTTCGAACAGTGCGCTCAGAAGCATTTACGCTAGCATCCTGGAGTTGTGATTTTATTACCTTTGTGGTAGCAAATCTGTTTTCTACACAAATTTTCTTCAAACATCTCTCTGACCGTGGAGTGAAAATTGGTTTTCTACCGCATCTTTTCTTTCTTTTCGGGCTTAATTCCTTCCCTGATTCAATTTTCTTTTTTATGCGTCGTACACTAGCTTCAGAAACCTCCAATCTTCGTGATATTTCTCGGTTTGTAAATGTTTTCGCAATCACAAGGGCCTTCACTTCAGCTTTTTTACGTGGTGAAAGATCGCCTTTTCTACCCATAATGAAAATAGTCCAATTACTTTTTTAAAACACTGCATACAAAATAAACTAATAACTGAGTAGTATAAAACTGTTAAACAAACAATCACAGTCCATAAAGCCACAGAAACACGTCCGTACCTGACTCGATTCCGATCGCGACTGATACAGGTTTGTACTTGTTTACGTTCATGTATCACTTTGTCAACACAGTGTTGCCATATGTTAAAAATAAATACAAATATGTAGTCTACAACAATTCTTTTAAATAAAAATCAATAATATTGTAGTTTAAATATACCATTATTGCATAAAAACTATTAAGAAACATAAAATTACTAAAAAAAATACAGTGCGTCTAATAATTTGGCCAGGGACTGTATGTGAAAAATAATTTTAATAAAGTCGTTCATTTCTCAAAAAAGTTCTTTAGCTCTATAATCAAAAAGCTGGATATGTATTCAGTGAAAAAATTGCTTGATTTCTTTTAATAAGCATGGATCGAAAACCCACAAGCAACAAAATTGGAACAACACTCGACATTTTATGAGTAGGAAAGGTTCAATAATGGGAAACCCTCTTAATCCAATTTTTACAGAAATTTTCATGGACAATTTAGAAGAACAAATAATAACTACATAATAACATTACCTTTACAACAGAAATAAAAATAAATAAATCGATTAATTTCTTAGATTTAAAAATATCAAACAAAATGAATCAAGTGATTTTGAAATCTTCCATAAACCAACATACTCAGATATGACTATACACGCTAATTTTAACCACCCGTTCACACATAAAATTTCGGTCTATAATAGTTTCATCCATAGACTAATAAATACACGATTAACAGGAAAAAATTAAATCTTACAAAAAAAAATAGTATATACAATGGGTACAGGACTGACTTAGTAGATAATATTTTAATGAAAAAACAATTTAAAAAAAGCAATAGGACTGGTCTACCTACATAAACAACTAAAGAAAGATAAGTTTCATACACTCACTTATACCAGTGAATTGACCAATAAAATTCAATATTTTTTCCATAAAAATCAAGTAAACATAGCCTTCCGTACCAATAACACGTTAGCTCGACATATTAAAAATAAAGTAAAGTAAAATAAAATAACCGCTTAAATAGAAGTTGAACTTGCGCAATTCGTGTTCCGTACGTTGATTGCTTTTAAAATAAAAAATTTTGTTACGGAGGTATAAAATGATCAGTGACTTCACAAAACAAACCCCAAAAGAGTTTTCAACAAAGTTTGTTTCCAATCTTTACTTAAAACTGATGATCTTGAAACTTTTGTTGTTTTTTTTTTTATATATCAGATGAATTATTAAAGGTAATGCACTCGTGATAATTTTTCGTTCAATATATACACCCCATGGAGAATATTCCAGAATTTTTTCAAAATATTTTGATCAGTACTTTTCGAGATAAGGGGGGACAGCGATTATTCGCGATTTTTTAAAGCTTTCATTTGACAACACGCTCGATGAACTAGTAAAAATTTTGTTTCACTTCCGATTTCACCCCCCCCCCCAAGTCAAAATTTAACTTTCAAAACTACATGGCTCTAATGAGGCCATCAATTCCTATATTATTACCAAATTTCAACTTTCTATGACAAATAGTTTCGGAGAAAATCGGGTGTGACAGACAGACAGACAGACAGACGGACGGACAGACGGACACTGAAGTCATCCGCACGGAACACTAAAAAAGAAAATAAAACAGAAGTTTATGAGTTATGCTGTGGTATTTGTAATAAAACCTATGTAGGACAAACAGACAGATAGTTTTATAAAAGAATGAAGGAACATAAACAAAGTTATAGAATGAAATGAAGGAAGGTTCAAAATTTTATACAATGAAAAGAAAGGGAAATTACTGAATTGTTTAGAGCAGGTAGAGACTAACCGGAAAAAATCCTCAATGATCAATTGAGCGGTTCAAACGAGCTATTTTATAATTCACGAAAAAACTGCCATAAGACCAATGCAAATTTTTATCGGTTATAACGAACTTCCAGATAAAGCAAACCAAATTTGGATGTTTTGTGTCCGTTTATTACGAACTTGCCACCGCCTGTGCTCCATGTCGCGCGACTTGATCTAGGAAATTCACCAAAACTCGCTGGGAACCACTATTCTACTTGTTTCTGCCGCGTCGCTAGTTCGAGCAGTATTATTTTCACTTCACTTGTTGTGTTATGCGGTTCTAATGCATATTTGATCTAAGTAACAAAGTGAACGTTTAAGTTTTTATTTTAAAATGAGTACACAAAAACGTAAAGACAAACACGATATTATAAGGAAAATAGAAAATGGAGTTAAACAAAGTGATGTTTGCAAACAGTTGAATTTAACTAAATCTATGGTTTCTACCATGTGGAAGAAGAGGCAAGAAATCTTATCAATCTATGATAAAAGAAACTTTAGTTGTAAAAAAGTAGGAAAATCTACAGATGAACAAGTTGATAAAGGAGTCCTTAAATGGTTTAGTCAAAAACGACTTGAACATGTTCCTATTACCTGCTACACTTTACAAAAGAAAGCTAGTGAATTGGGAAGGAAAATAGATAATACAGAGTTTAACTGTTCTAGAAGTTGAATTGAACGATTTAAAAAGCAGCATAATATTAGTGGGGTTAAGATAGCAGGAGTGGATATGACTATTGTTGATCAGTGTGGATATTTTTAATGCAAATGAAACGGGCTTGTTTTACAAGATGACACCTGATAAGACATTAAAGTTTGTCAGTAAATGCAAATATGTCTGGAACAGAGAAAAGAAAATTGTTGGTGATAGGAAAGTCCGCCAATTCCAGGTGTTTTAAAAACAAACATTTACCAGTAAAGTACAAATCAAATAGTAAAGCCTGGATGACATCAGAAATTTTTAAAAACGAACCGATCGAACGGGACAAAGAATTAAAATTCACAAACAGAAAAATATTACTTTTGTTCGATAACTGTCCAGCGCATCCTGAAGTTGATCTACAGCAAATAGAATTGGTGTTTATGCTTCCAAACAGTGCAAAGCTCCAGCTTATGGATCATAATGACATTCTTTAAAATGTCATTATAGAAAGATTTTCCTTATGAAAATGTCAGAGACGATCGATAAAGGTAAGATTTTTTCTATAACTCTCTTGGACGCTATAAACTTTATCCATATGGCTTGGCAAAGAGTCAGGAGAGAAACCATTGCAAACTGTTTTAAGCTGACGGATTTTTAAGGAAGAAATGTAGATATGACTTAGATGATCAATTTTTCAATCCGCTGAGACTGTTGACTCAGCGGATTGAAAAACATGGAGAAGATCCTACTGATTGTCTAGAATTTGTTTATGACGCTGACATTCAACAAAGTACAGGAAATCGCGATTAAAAAAATGTTTATTCACTTTAATTTTGAAGAATATGTATTTGCTGATAATGAATTAATGACGAGTGAAATATTAACTGATGATCAAATTGTCACATCAGTGACTTCTGGAAAGATTTTAAGCGATAATGACGACGAAGAGGAGCTTGGAGAAGGAGATAATATTTATGTTCCATCCAATTCAGAAATGGCTAAAAAAATGACTGAAACTCGCAATTTTTTGGAATTTCGCGAAGTTCCTGAACATATATTGAGTTGTTTTTGTGACCTTGACAATTATATAAACACCATTTCTTTTGAAGTAACATTGTGCAAACGAAAATTAATGATTTTATTGTATAAACTACGTATTTTAATGTTTTCGTTTATACTCGTATATGTACCAACATACAT
>JAHKBH010003470.1:0-38752 GCA_019049505.1 Pachyrhynchus sulphureomaculatus
TGGCTTACCCAGGACTGTGTTTCCCACCGAGTATTTACAGCGATTCAAGAACAACGTGAATCGCTTTTTCCGTACACGTGTCGCTCCTGTAGCGCTTTAGGGACTTCCCTGCAGCACGTGTGCTAGACCCACAAAAAAAATATCGTTTCAGGAGAAGAGAGTAAAAAAGGTGCAAATTTACTTACTTTTTTTTACTTGACAAAGGCACATTCAGTACTTCTTTTAGAACATCTTATTTCCAAAGAAAGTATTAGGTAAATTACTTTATGGAGCTTTTTAAGTTCTACTGCCACATGTGGTCAGGTAACTTATTTCAGGCAGTACTATAACCTGTTAAAACAAATATTACAACTGAAAAAACAACCTGTGTAGTTTTTTTCACAAGGCCTAAGAAATTAATAAAGAAAGGTTTAAATTTTATTTAAAAATTAAAAAATAATAATGTTCTTTCTTATTGTACTTTATAAAACCGGTTTATGACTGCACTGAAATAAGAACAAAACAGGGCTAAATAACAATAAAAAAGTGTAAGTAAATATCATAAGCAAGGCAAAAAAAAACTTCAAAACTGTTATGTATCCCAACTTTGCTATTATAAACTTTTAAAGTGTGTACATATAATTTCAAGCTTTACGAGTTAACAGGAAATTTGTTGACATTTTGGTATACCAAGGCTAATTTCAGCCTCTGTCGCATTTCTCGACGATACAGATATTTTGTTTGCTCTAAGCGTTTATTTTTATCTCTAGGGTTGGAAAAGTTTAATGAAGTCTCTTTTAGGATGAATCACATTCAGTTTATTCGTTATCTCGTTTACTGGTGTTTACACGAGTAAGCAAATTTATTTATTATCAAAGTTTACCCAGAAAATTGGAGAGCGTAGAATAGTCATAATGAAGAAGAAGAATAAAACTTCTTGATTTCATTGTAAGTCTATTTATTGGGATGTTGAAAGATGATACCATTAAACAAGTTGAAGCTTATTTTACGAAGTAAAGATTGGTAAACAATAAGTAACTGTTAACAATGTTGATAAAATATGTGGTTATTTCTATTTCACACAAGTACCAGTAAAAGTAAAAACTATAAAAGTAAACTATTTGTTATTTGCTTTAGATTTCCTGTATTGAGGTTTGTCAATATATACGAGTATCTATAAGATCTTTAGGTTATGCTCTTAGAAATACCCATAAAGCTTATTAAAGACAAGCTAATTTTGAATAATGACGTATATAACAAGTAAGGCAAGAATGTAATAGAAAGTACTAAAAGAAAGTATTTCAAATAAAATATCAAAAATATGTTGCCCAGTTATTTTCTAGTAGAAAATGAAGAAGAAGAAATTATTAAACAAATAAAATACACCAGTCCTATGACGAACTAATAACAATTTTTAAAACTAAATAAAATGAAATGGAAAAAAAATAACATTTTACGTTGAATGAAACCTTCAATAAAATAATAAAATATATGAATACATAAACATAACAACAAAATATGTAAAAAAGTGCCTCGTTGCTGATCGGGATCGAACTCTCTATATTTTGGATATATGCTCTTGCGTGTCAACTAATTAACTAACTTCAACTAAGCCACAGTACTACTTATTGACGCATGCTAATAGGAGATCTGTTTCGTCGCCTCCCATATCCCAGTCGACAAAAAAATTTTCAGTTTTCTTGTCACGCGTTTTTAAATCGTTAGTAAATGGGCCCAACCTAGGTCTCTTTTACGGTTTTGTCCGAACATGGGTATATGTATGTGTGTGTGTGTATATATATATATATATATATATATATATATATATATATATATATATATATATATATATATATATATATATAAATATATATATATATATATATATATATATATATATATATATATATATATATATATAAATATGTATATATATATATAGATATATATATATATATATATATATATATATATATATATATATATATATATATATATATATATATATATATATGTATATATATACTGGGTGTCCCATTATTCCGTGGACATAGAACTACCACCTATTTTTGGAATGAAAATAAGTCGATTGGACACAATTTACCCCTATACAAAAGTGCTTCGTTTGTCCGTTAGAGGGCATCAAAGTAAAAAAAATAAACACATTTTTTAAGATATTTTAAGAACCGATATTCCGATTTGAATGAGATTTAGGGTGCCCATGTTTTGTTAGGCGCTCTAATATTTGACTTTCACAAAAAAAACCGAAAGGGTTCGAGAAGGGTGAAAACTACCCTCACCCCTACATAAATCCTAGTAGAAATGTTTTGCAACTTTAACGACGACTCTGATTTTTTTTTCATAAAAAGGTCCTTTTATTTACTTCATTTTTTGTCTCTTGTACAAAATTATTCTGTCTAATGATTTACCCAAAAATAAAAAGACTAACAAGCATTTTACTTATAATTAAAATTAGTTGGTGAAATTACTTTCATAAAAGTAAATTTATGACTAATCTAATTACGAACAGTAATATGAAATTTAACGAAAACGAAATGGAGCACATCGAAAAATACAAAAGATTTGGCTCATGAATTACAAATTGGCACAGATAACCAGACCAGTGAGATACACCGTCGTGTGGGTTTGAAATGGACGGCTTTTGGGAACCTGAGAGATACGCTGCAAGGTAAATTGCCAATATGCTAAAAAAAAAACAATTTATGAACAATGCGTTCCGGTAATCACATATGACATAGAGACATTCACATTAACAAAACAATCAGCAAATAAACTGAGAGTATGGCAACGAGCAATGGAGAGAGCTATGCTAAGTATCACAAGGGAGGAGAGAATAACAAACATAACTATCAGACAACGAACAAAATTAATAGATATTATCCAACAAGTTACAGTCTAAATGGTGATGGGCAGGCCATATAGCACCGATGGTGGAAAAGACTAATAGAATGGAGACCCAGACAAGACAAAAGGATAAGAGGTAGACCACCAATAAGATGGAGGGATGACATCAAAAGAGTGGCAAGAAAATGAGTTAACACCGCTCAGGACAGATATCAGTGGAAGTAGTTAGATGAGGCCTATATCCAGCAGTGGATGAGGACGGCTGATGGATGATTATGAAATAAATGATATATATATATATATATATATATATATATATATATATATATATATATATATATGTACACATATACATATTAGATTGTAAGCAATCAATATGGTGTACTAAAATACCCTGAAAAAACTTTATGTCATATTTTATCAAATTGGTGAAACGGTGCAATGCTGTAGTATAAAACTCGGTAGATCAAAAGTGACCGAAAGTCCGAAAAACATGTTGCCTTAGTACACTATTAGCTTATGGTAATACTGGTATTTAAAGTGTGTATAGGTGAAATCGAAAAGATACTGATTGTCTGATCTTATCACCAAAACTAAGTTCCTGGTATTTGTGAAAAGATGATTTTATGAAATTGAGTTTGGAAATCACGATTTATACCTTCCATATATAAGTATACAAATAACTTTGGGATTCGATATTTTTACCCATTTTCTAAAGTATATTATCTGCTACTACCATAATTTTTTCTAATCGTGACCATGTAAACAGTGGGTATAAGAAGATTCAAGCTTGAGTATACTTTTCCATTCCGACATATACAAACACAAATTGTTTTTGATCAACAACTAATCGATATATCATGTAACATGTTACTGACGAGTTCCACAAATGAGAGACGTAAAAAAAATATGGTAAAAGAACGAATACACATATAATAAAAATCTATGCGTACCTGTTCTGTTCAAATAATTTAATGTTACATGGTCACCACAATTGCATAACGTAATTTAATTCAAAATTTGCTAACACTAAAACCAAAAATATTTATAACCTAAACGTTATCGTTCTGCTCTAATAATGTTTAGCTGCCTTTAATAAAATAGGTCGAATATTGATTTGGTTAGAAATAATCGTTTCTAAAAAGAGAATGTTTATTGGATAGTTGGAGTCTGCATGTAAAATATTTAAAGAGAGAAAAAAATCCTTTAATGATCAAGACAGAATTATAGCCAAGTAAATATTTTGAAGGAATTATATCACATAAGTAGAAAAATTTATTTTATCGAATCGACGAAGTTACAGTTTCAGGTATGCTCAAAGTCTGATTATTTTGTATATAAAAAAGGACTATTTAATATTGTTTGAAAAAATAATATCGGATTACATCTTTGAGAAAGTTAATAAATCATAATTATGTCGACCCTCCATTTAATTATATCTAATTTTTAATAAGCCAAATATGCATTTAACTTCCTTCAAAAATGAATAGAAAAGACAGAGAACAGTCAGTTTTACCCATGCTTTAGAAGTACTTTTAATACGAGAGCCGATTTTAGGCTGATAAATCACTATATATATTATTTATGCATTTCTCACGGTCGTTAAATATATACTTCCTTTATAATTATTTCTGGCTACATATTATGCCCCTCTGGCAAAACTGGGAATAAGATCCCATCGGAAAACATAATATTGCGAAGATGGTGAGAAAATACTAAGAATTTCTGTTTAAACAGTTTTTTTTATTATACTGCTAAACATTTAATAGCGATGTTAATTCTACTGGAATAACATATTCATAAGCATAAAATTTGTTCTGGGATTAAAAGTCTTTTCTATTCACGGCAGATAACCTTAAAGTTTTGGAGGCTACTACTACCTTTGGAGATATTCTCGTCAAATGAGTGTTACCATTGTGATTGGTTGCGATTACCGAGAATACCAACTTTACCTAGGCTAGGCCGTAAGTTCTGAAATGGAGCGACACATGAAATGTTTCAGTTTAATGATTAATAGACGGCACTTCGGGAATGTCCATTGTTCCTGTAGTCTCGTGTTATTCGTACAAGTGCGATACTCACTGACCATATTAGCCCGATAAGATATTATATATCTTGTTTGTTCATATTTAATTTCTCAAAAAAAATCATTTATATATATGTATATATATATATATATATATATATATATATATATATATATATATATATATATATATATATATATATATACATGTATATATATATATATATATATATACCAGTATTTTACTCTTGGGGTAAGCGGTCCTTAGAAAAGAACTATAAAGTTAAAAAGACCGCTTAACCCAAGAATAAAATACTGGTGTTCAACCAGTCGGTCAAGATTACCCGTCTCCTCTGTATATATATATATATATATATATATATATATATATATATATATATATATATATATATATATACATACATATTTATATATATATATATATATATATATATATATATATATATATATATATATATATATATATATATATATATATATATATATATATATATATATATATATATATATATATATATATATATATATAAATATGTATGTATATATATATATATATATATATATATATATATATATATATATATTATATATATATATATATATATATATATATATATATATATAATATATATAGTAGAATCTCGATTATCCGAAATAATATGGACCAAAGTGATTTCAGATAATCGAAATTTCGGTTAATCCCAATTTTTTTTATAAAATAGAAGTTTAGAATGAATATAACATTGCAGATTGACTTAAAAGCATTTATACGATATGCTATTATGTACATAGGTATTTATTAAAACAAAGAATAGAACAATTTAGTTATTTTATGTATATGTACGGAAAATCGAGAATAAAACAGTTTCATTCTTAACTTTCATGTCTTAAAAATGAGATAATTTTTAACTGCACTAATTTTGCGTTAGTTCTGTTTTTGGCTGCAATGTCTCTCCAACGTTTGATAAGCAAAGCGTCCACCGCGGTTGCATTTTCTTGTTGTTCTACATAAGTTAAAGCCTCTAGTCCTTCTGAATGTGACATTTTTACTGGAATATTATCAGTGGCTTCTACTTCGTTATCATCATCGTCATCACTGTCTATTTTATTAGCATTTTTGAATACACTTTTAATTAATCCTTGGTCAGTCATTTCATCTTCCACACTATCACCGTTTAACCATTCACAAACATCGGTTTCCGTAACTCTTTTACATCCTGATATTCTTGTAATAATTTGATGTAAACTTTCATTATCTTCTGTTACTGCCTCTGAGTAATATCTTTCCTCTTGTGGAATCAATTTTGACCAAGATTGTTTCAGAGTACTACTCTTGACTTGATTCCAGGCTGAAGCTATCCAATATATAACATTCAAATTGATCTTCTTTAGACATCAGTAAGATTGCCACCTTTATCCACTTCTTTTAAAATATGCTCAAATAACAAATGCCTGTAATTGCGTTTTAAATTTTCCAGTACACCCTGATCCACAAGCTGAATGAGACAAGTTACAACAGGAGGCAGAAACATTGCTTTTAATTCCCCACGTTCAAGTTGCTCCGCACTTGGGTGAGTGGGGGCGTTATCTAGTAACAGAATACATTTTCTAGAATATCCATGTTCTTTTAAAAAAACTTTGTGAACAAAATCTCCAAAAAACCAGTCTTTTAATAAAATTCTGTGTAAATAAGTCAGGAAGATATCTTATTTATTTCATATATGGGACCAAATTACAAAGATGTCATCAACACATCGTTTCCATAGTTTAGGTTTGAGTGTAAGGTAAGTTTTTGTATATATATATATATATATATATATATATATATATATATATATATATACATATATATATATATATATATATATATATATATATATATATATATATATATATATATATATAGTAAAGTCTTCTTATGACGAACCCGTTTATAGCGAATTTCCGATTAAAACGAACTATTTATAATGGGCGAAAAAACTTTCATAAGACCAATGCAAATTTTTATCGGTTATAACGAACCCGTTAATAACAAACCTCCGGATAAAGAGAACCAAATTTGGATGTTTTGTGTCCGTTTATAACGAACTTACCACTATCTGTGCTAGATATCGCGCGACTTGATCTAGGGAATTCACCAAAACTTGTTGAGAACCCTTATTCTACATGTTTCCGCCGCATCGCTAGTTCAAGCAGTATTATTTTCAGTTCACTTTTTTGTGTTATGCGGTTCTAGTGCATATTTGATCAAAGTAGCAAAGTGAATGTTAGTAGTAGGGACTGGGGGCTTAAGCCTCACCCCCCCACCACTTTTCTGATTGGTCGACCTTGACCCAAGCCACGCCTCCTAAGCCACACCTCCTTGTCTGGGCTCAGTGTCGCTGCAAATTTCGTGCAGTTCATTTCAATCCTAAAACATTAGCATTGATCGTCCCCACTTCCTAATCGCGCGCATGAGCCCTCCCACTTAACTCTGATTGGTCGGGGCTACTTTTGGCCCCACATACTTTAATGCTTCGGCTCCCCACCCCTTTCCTGATTGGTCAGACTTGGCTCCGCATACTAGCTCTCACCACTTTCTTCTCATCACCCCTTCCACACAGCTTACAGTAAACATACAACTACTTAAGAGCAAGCGCCTCATTTGCAAACCAAGTTGCAAGAAGCAAGGTGTCCAGTACTTATCAAGATTTTCATGGCATCTTTGATTTTCGATACCATTATTGATCACGTAGGTGAGGTTATTTGTCGTCTACAAAGTACTTCAACATCTGTGTGGGAGTTGAAAGAAGGGGATCTCAAATTTCTACCCCTTAGTTATATAAAAGAATATATCAGCTCAATTGAATTGCAGAAAGTTTGGAGCAAGTTGCCAGAACGATATCGAAGAGATAAGGAACTACAGTTAAATTTACCGTGTTACAAGCATTATAATCAACCAGGCGTAAGTGCACACCTCGATGGGCCGCCGCCATCAATAAGAAAATGCTGTGGCAACGTAACAAAAAGCGAAATCAGGAAAGTGAATAAGAAGGTTTGCAATATTTCATACTCTGACGATTCTATTAAAGTATTGCAAACTGAAGAGAGTAGAAGTTTAAGTGATGGAAGAATTAGTGAGAGAAATGTGTGAGGAATTTATAATGTCGGAGGCATGTTCGGAGTATTATGCGAAGGATGGTCAGGAGACTGAAGCGCAGAGTATTACGATATTCCTGGAGTATATGGAGCATGCATTTAAATGTAAATTAGCAGCTCAAGCATGTCGTGAGTTTCTTAGTAGTAAAAATGAAGATAAACTTATTAAGGAATTTCTTGAGTTAGGGCTAATTGAACATGTATTAACATTAATGGAATACAATAAATGATTACTGTAAAATAATAATTTGTAATAAACACACTTTTTAATTTTATTATAGTTTTATTTTTTACAATACATCTTTTTTTAAAATCCAAGAATTGTGAGATTTATCAAATCCTAGCCATTTAACAAAAACTTTATTTCCTTTTTTTCTTATAACTTTTTCCACCAAATACGCGTCAGGATGTTTCACTTTTTGCAATTCCTCTTCATAAAAGCTACCTTCAATATTTTCATTATTGGCATCTTTTAAAAGATAAGTAGTAGGGTTTGTGAGTTGTATTTTTCTAATTTGAAATATTTCAGTTGACCAGTTGGGAGTATATCCCTTGCCAAATGCCTCTCTTCGCTTCGAAATTCTCACAAAATCGTTTACTTTAAACTTCACATGCTTTACATCGAAAATTTTCTGGAAAGTAAAAGAATTTAATAGTACGTGTTCTTCATTTTTCCGGTTAATATTAATAGGTTTGTATCCCGTAGTTCTATGAACAGTATTATTGTATTTTTCCACAATACTTGGCAAAATATTTAACCATTTATAGTTTCCTTGATTACTGAAATACTTCCACATTATATTTTTTAAAGTACGATTAACACGTTCCACTATACTTGCTTTTAAATTAGAAAAACTACTGTAGTGATTTATTTTATAATCGCGCATTAGTTTTTCAAATTCTTTGTTGTAAAATTCTTTTCCCAGATCTGTTTGCAAATTAACAGGTTTTGTAGTTTTATCTAAAATTTTTTTCATTGCTGATGTTACTTCTTTTCCGCTTTTATTTTTAAGAGGTTCAGCCCAAACATATTTTGTAAAAGCATTTATTACTACTAAAATATATCTGTTCGATTTATTAAATTTAGCATAAGGCTGCATTTCGACTAAATCAGCTTGCCATAAGTCATTTAAACCTTTTACTATCGTTCTACGTCTCCGATAATTTTTTCTAGCTGGTTTATGTAATTCTTTAACAATGGTTTCTTTAATATTTTCCTTCATAATGGCATTTTCTTACTAGTGATTTTTTATAGAAGATCTTCCTTAAATAATGTTTACTTGACCACTTTATCCGCTTTATCTTTAATATCATTAATAGATGTGATTGCTTTGTTAATTTTATCATCAATTTCTTGTATTTTATTTTTTTGTTCATTACATTTCACGTTAATTTCAGTTTCCATGACAGCCTTATTTATAAAAATTTCTTTCTTCAATTCCTTTATTGCAGAATTAAATTCTTCTCGCACCTCAATAACTTTGTTTATAGATTCAGCACTTGTGTTTCGAACAAAAGCTTCTATTTCTTTTTTCTGTTTTTCAAACTGTTCTTTCAAGGTTTTTAATCCAGTTGTGGTTCTTATAACGTTTACTCGGGATTCATCATAAATTGTTTTAAACGATTCTATTTCTTCCTTATTATCTTTAATACTAGTTTCACCTAACTTAATTTTATCTGTTTGTTTTCAAGATCTACCACCATAGTTTTAATAATTTCAAACGATTTATTAAGTTCTGTGAGTAATCTTTCCTCTATAATTTCAAAATTTTGTAACTTTGTTGTTATCTCGTCAATTTTCTCTTTATTTTTGGCTATTTTATTCAACGTGTCTTCTTTCTCAAGCTCTTTCACTATAGTTTGTACTCTTTCACTTAAAGACTTTATCTCTGATAACAATTTGGGATCTACATTAGTTTGGTTTTTTAATTCTAGATTGTGTAGTTGTGTAAGAACCTCTTCAATTTTATTACTATTTCTTGTGATATTATTTGAACTATCCTCTAAAGTTTTTATTCTTTCTGTTAATGCAACTATGTCTTTAGAGACCACAACATCGGCTTTATTAGAAGCTTCTATAACTTTTTCTTCCAACTCTACAACTTTTGCATTGTGATTTTTGTTAACTAAAGCCTGTAATTTCACAGATCTATCGATATTATTGATATTTTTATTCATATCATCATGAACTTTTCCAAAATTTTTCACTTCTAAAGCCACTCTGTCATTAAGAATATTTGTAAAATTTTGAAACTTTGACACAAGCTCCTTTGAAATATCATCTTTCACTTTATCAATTGTTGATTGATTGCTGATCTTAATTATTGTTTTAATTTCTGATATTTCATTTTTCATATCTGCTCCTAACATATTCAAATTATCCCCATGTTTGAAAATTTTGTCATCATATTCGGGGATAGTTTTATCTTCAAATATCTTTATCTTTTTCTTAGTGTTTTCAACATCATCAATGTTTTCGTTAAGTCTTTTATTTAAATTGTTAATATCGTCTTTCAAATTAGATTCAAAGTTTTCAATTATTTTGTTTTCAACATATTTCTGATCTCCTTTAAATTTGTTCAAAATTCTGTGTTCAATATTTGAAAATATTGTATTTTCCAATGTAGACGTATCTACTTGATAACGTTTAGAAATATGTTGACCAAACTTGTCAATAGTCATCTTAATATTGTAATAAAATCTGCGTTGTGTCCTTTTATATTATAATTTTAGCTTCTTTAAGCTCTTCAATTATAAAAATAATTTCATTGTCATGTCCAGTATGACCTGCAGAGGTGGATGCAAATAATAAACGAAGCCTATTAACTAACTCATTTACATCATCCCAATACACATAGTCGGTATTATCTTTATTTGTTTTTAAAGTTAAACTACCTCCTTTTGTGGTTGGTTTACTAGCTCTAGTTTGTCTCAAACTCTGTACTCCTCTGATCAAATTCTCCATAGCATTAATAGTTTTGGTTTTAGTGATACCATTCTTTTGCAAATATGGTCCTATTATTGTAATGTACTTGTGTGATGCATTTCCTTGAACCTGTTCGTTGGGATCGTGGTTCCTACGATATGCGTTAGTTCTTTTTAAAATATCCATATAATTTTCAAGATCGTCTTTTTTATAGCCAACAGGTTCTTTTTTAAATAACAACTCATATAAACCAGGTGTACCAGGATAACTTACACCAGAAACTTTTATTTGTTTACCAATAATTTCAACAGGCTGTTGTGTTAATCCTAAATAAAATTTTTCTGTTTCATAATCGTGAACTATTCCATATTGGTGATCAAATTTATGCTCAACATCCTTAACACCCTCATCGATATACTGGCGAGGTATTTTATCAAATTGCTCCAACCAATTTTTATATGCTTCTGAATCTGTATAGGCTCTTACTACATTTCTGGTTTGTTCCAAAATATCAGAAAGGTTTTGAGTTGTAGAATCGGAAGATTTTGAAGAACTTGTTGTTTCCCCTATAACGGTGGTTTGTAAAAAAGGTGGTATTTGGCTCATATTAAAAAATGATGGTGTTTCATATGGAAGATTTGGTGTTTTGCCTGTCCTTCCTTTTGGAGTTGATATATTTGCAAAAATATCCTTCCCTGGGGATGATATATCAGCAAATAAGTTTTTTTCGCGGTGTTGAACTTTCATGAATTTTTTTAATTGGAGTATATTGCTCTTCTTTAATGTATGGTGCTTCAAATTTACCCAATGTTGAAACTAGTTCTTGTAAGGGCTGTGTGATTGGTTTATAAGTTTCCTCCAATTTAGACTGAGCCTCAAATTCCGCATTTTTCAAACTTTGGATTTTTTGTTTAACGGCTTTTCTTGACTTAACAAGTTCTCTTGCCAATCGTTCATCCATGATTGTTATATAAACACGATTTTTCTGCTTTTATAAGTAAATAAATGAATCGAATCCTTTCCTATACCGCCCTGAATTAATATTTGAATCTTTGTCAATCACTAAAAATCCAAATTTGTCTTTCCAACATAGTAAACATAAATCTTTAAACTGATTAAATGTCATATCAACATTAACATGATCGTCATAAATATGTCTTAAGTTCGTATTATCTTGCTGAAACATTACAATTAAATTTGCATTATCACGAATCAATTGTTTTGGAATAGAAGAATATGTTTGGCATAAATAAAAACAATCAGTGTTTTTGTGTCTTCCGAAGCAGAAATAATCCTTCATTATATTCTGATTGCAACACACAATATCATCAAATATTATTATAGAATTTTTCTGTATTTCTTGCGGTGTAATTATATTTTCTTCTTTATCAGATTCATAAAAACCAATTTCTTTCAAAGGTTTAAAAAGTGCCCTTAAATATTCATATTTAGGTTGATATAAAGACTTTGAATAAATATATAAATTTTCAAATCGTAACCCATTTGGATCCTCAATTAAACTGATTATTACATTGGTCTTGCCACAGCCTGATGGACCAACAATTAAACCTCTTTTGCTATTTCCTTCAAATAATTTTCCATGTTTTCTAAAGTTGTTTACCGAAGTGTCATGGTCTCTAATTTTTAAAGAATATGGTTGCTTCTCAATTTTCATGCCGTATGAGAGTATTTAAGTTGAGTTCTGACGTTAAACTAATCAGTTTGTCTTATGATTTCAATTATATAATGGCAAACAAAAGATCTATTTACAAAAAAAAGAACAAAAGGGGAAGTGGTATAATAAACACCTTAATAAATAAGTTACCATTCGAATTACATTTACCAGGTTACAATTTTTGTGGCCCGGGGACAAAACTGGAAAAACGACTAGCACGGGGTGATAAAGGTATAAATTTATTAGATGAAGCGTGTAAAGAACATGATATTGCATACTCAAAATCGAAGGATATAAAAGAAAGACACGCTGCTGATAAGTTATTAGGTGTGAAGGCGTCATCGAGGTTAAAAGCGAGCGATTCCAGTTTTGGTGAAAAAACAGCTGCTCTTGCAATTAGTGGCGCAATGACTGTTAAAAGAAAGTTAGGTATGGGTCTAAGAAAAAGTAGAAGAAAGAGATCACGAAGAGCTCGTATGGGGCGAGGCGTTTCATTATCTCAAGCTATTTCAAAAGCTAGAAAAGCTCTTAAAGGAAAACGATTTAAAAGTTTACACCAAAGTATAAACACAGCACTAAATGCTATTAACAAAAGTGGTAAAATATTACCTCCAAAAAATAGAGTAATACCGATTCCAAAGACAGGCGGTTTTCTCCCACTTATACCACTATTTGCAGGATTATCGGCACTAGGGGCTCTAGGTGGGGGTGCAGCGGGAATAGCTAAAGCTGTAAACGATGCGAAAGCTGCTAAACAAAAGCTTGAAGAAGATAAAAGACATAATCAAGCAATGGAATCTATTGCAATTGGGAAAAAAGGTAGCGGGCTTCATTTAAAGCCATATAGAACAGGTTGTGGATTATATTTAAAGCCATATTCAAAAAACTGTTAAAGTCTATACCTCGTAAATCTCTTACAAATTACGATTTAATTAAGTATGTTAAACTATTGGAAATTAAGAATTTTCGAGGAATATTTATGAGGGATAAACTACCAAAGAAAATTAAACATATTGAAAGTGCTATTGTAAATCTAGACGACGATCAAGGTAAAGGAACGCATTGGACTGCTTACATCAAAAAAGGAAAAAATATAATTTATTTTGATAGTTATGGTAATTTACGACCCCCATTCGAGTTAATTTCATATTTTAACAGCGACGGGAATCAAAATATGGTAAAATATAATTACAAAAATTTTCAAAATTATAAGAGATCTAATTGTGGGCAATTATGTTTAAAATTTCTTTATAATAATTCGTAAAAGTTATTTAGATTCATTCTCTTCGACCACTTCACATTAACATGTCATATAGTTTTGTTATTAGTGGTAATTCATCTGTTTTAACAACAGACTTTAATCCGCCAATATACCTAGAAGAAAATTCAGAGTATGTTGTTGGACTTGTAAATTTTGAAACATTTAATGCTATCCCTAATATTGATGAAGGTCATAATTTAATGATTCATGATGAAGATAGTGCAACTGTTATACCGACTGGTAGTTATGAATTAGCAGATATAAATAAATATTTACAAGATCAATATCTTAAGGAAGGTTTTGCTTTTCATGTTTATGCGAACAATAATACCTTAAAGACGCATATAAAAAGTGAAAAAACCAATAGTTTTCCGTGATGGCACTATTGGTAAATTATTAGGATTCAAAAATCAAATATTAGCGCCTTTGAAAGAACATATATCTGACTATCCTGCAGAAATTATTAAAATAAATTCGATAAATATTGATTGTAGTATTGCTGAAGGGTCATATTTAAATGGAAATCCTGTTCATATAATACATCAATTCTTTCCTAGTGTGGCACCTGGATTCAAAATAATTGAGTCACCACAAAACGTCATTTATTTTCCTGTCACTGTAAAGGTGATTGATAAAATAACCATTAAAATACTGGATCAAGATGATGATGTGGTCAATTTGAGAGGAGAAACCGTTACGTTAAGACTACACCTGAAAAAAGTAGATGAACGATGGTAATTTTGTATAATAGAAATTTACCATATCTTAATTTCACACAGAAATTAACCAAGAAAAACATTAATAAGAAGGGAAACAAACGCTTTTTGTTTAGTAAGAAAGCAAACTCACAAAGGTTAACATCATCTAATCGTCAATTCCTCCTAAGTTTAGGATTTAAACTGAGATAAAATGGAATATTTAAATGTTAAAGAAAATATTCTTATGGATGAATCTATTTTGAGTTGGGAAGTCCTTTCTTTTGATCCTTTTAATCCTTCAAAACTTGATAATAATGATGAAATCAGGATTGCTTTACAACAAACAGGAAAATATCCTTTACCATGCAAAAGTGAGCTATACTTAGAACTACAAGTTACTAAGGAGGATGGAACGACTCCGCTAGCAAGCACTACATTAATAAATAATGCGCCTGCATTTTTATTTAAAGAGCTGAGATATGTTTTAAATGGTGTTACTATTGATTCTGTTCGAGATATTGGTATAACTTCAACACTGAAAGGTTATATCTCTTATAATCAGAATGAAAGTGCAAAATTAGAAAATGCTGGATGGTATCCCAAAGCAAAGTCTGGAGATAAAATTATGACTGATGATAAAGGAAATGTTTCTTTATGTGTCCCATTAAGAATGTACTCAGGATTTTTTGAAGATTATAATAAAATAATTTTAAATTCACAACAAGAATTAATTCTAATTAGAAGTAATGATGATACTAATGCTCTAGTATCTACAACTGATGAAAAACCTAAAATTAAAATAACGAAACTCTGCTGGCGGGTTCCCCATCTTACGGTAGCCATCCCTCAGGAACTAGCACTTACTAAACTTGTTGATAAGAATAATGACATTCTAATTACTTTTCGTAGCTGGGAATTAGTGGAGTACCCAGAGTTATTAGAAACCTCAAGACATAACTGGCCTGTAAAAACTTCCACAAAAGTTGAAACACCCCGTCATGTTTTAATGGCTTTTCAAAACAATAGGCGCGGTAACTTAAAAGCAGATATGAGTAAATTTGATCATTGTGAGCTAAGAAATATAAACGTGTTTTTAAATTCAGAAAGATATCCTTACAATGATCTTCAGCTTGATTTTAAAACTAATAAATTTGCTACATTATATGAAATGTTTTCTGATTTCCGTCAAATATATTATAATTTACCAATAGAGCCAATATTTAATCCAGTCGAATTTAAGACTAATGCCCCTATTGTCTATATTAACTGCTCACATCAAAGGGATTTACTCCAAACTGGTCCGGTAACGATGAGGATTGAATTCGAAACAAAAGAGAAAATTCAAGCCAAAACAACAGCATATTGTCTCATAATCCATGATAAAATTTTTAGTTATAATCCATTGACGAAAATAGTAAAACAACTTTGAAACCAACTCCCACTCTTTCTGATATTCATAATATATAAAGATCCACGAAGAAAATATCATTTATGTTTATGTGTTCAGTATAACAAGATCACATATGTTAATTCTGGAAGTATGGTAAACAACTTACAGTTTTATCAACAGTTGGAAAGTTTTGTTAAAAAATTAGAAGAGCTTAAAAGAATAATAGAAGATTATTCCAAGAAAACTATTTTATTCAAGAAATTTAACGATTTAAAAATTAACTAGGACCTTCATAACCATGAATAATAGACTTATTATTGATGTACAAGGCTTCAAAGATGAAAAGAACAAATTTATCCCCAAAGAATTAGCTGCTTTTGATGGTTATAGAATTAGTCATTTTGTGTTCAAACAACCTTTTGCTTTCAATTTACTTTCTCCCGAATCAAATAAACAGGCAACTTGGTTAATGAAATATCATCATTGTATTTACTGGAATCAAGGATATACCCCTCTACATTATTTTGCCGATATTGTTAAGAAACTTACTGAAGATGCTCTTTATGTCTACGTTAAAGGAACAGAAAAAGCAGAATATATTAAAAAATATTCTTCCAAGCCAGTAATTGAATTAGATGATCAACCTGCTTTGCAAGCATCAACACCAAAATGTGCATTTCACTCGAAGTCGCCATGCATATGTGCTTTAACAAATGTATTTTTTTTATGTATGATAATTTTTTTATGAATAATTAAATTTTCTTATATATTTATATTGGTTTTATTTCTAAAATAAGTTTTACAGTTAAAATAAGTTCGCTATTAAATAAAATAATGATTTTTACATTTTATGTATGGTAATTGTAAAATAAAACACATACATACATTGTCAATTATTTTATTATTTGTTAATGTTATAACTTATCTAAATTTATTATAAAAGAAATTTTACAACAATGTTTTTTTTATACATATCTTGTAATACGGGAGTTAAAATTATTTCACACAATGCAATTCTTCTTTTGAAATGTTGTTGATTTATAAAGTCATGTGGCAGCATTCTGGATTTTCGGTAGGCAAACGTCCAAACATGCATCGTGTGAAGTTGATTTTTCGTTTCATCAAAAGTTACTTTTTTCATAGAAATTTCTCTCCCTTAATTTTTGTTCCAGTTTTTCGGGATAAAGCAATAGGAGCTCTAACATAGTGCACACGTTCTCACTATTTGGGTTGTCCTTTGGTGAAAGAGTGCTATATATTTTCTCTAAACAATCTGCTTGGCAGAATAATGTGTTTTTAAAAATATAGAAGTAGTTCTTAAACTTTTGCTTTTGTAAAATAATTAACCTGTAGTCAATCAGAGGAATTTGTTCCCATAACCTGCAAACTGTTTCATTTCCCAAATACACCAATCCTCCATCTGTCATTATCTTCAAAATGGGTAGCTGAGCAAAGTTTTCAAAATGTAGTGTCATATTTTTCAAGTATATAGATTCTTGAGGCAGGTTTGCTGAGACCATGTAGTTTGCAATAACTCCCTGATACTGTAGGAAGTCTCGCCAGTCCTCCCCGCTTAACGCCACAGATTGATTTTTCTTTCCACACAATTCAATGCAGGGTTCAAAATCATTTTCGACACATAAACCAATTTTTACAAATTTGGAGTTTGATTTATTTAAAGGATATTCTGTAGAATTTATAACTATTCGACTTATTACTGCAGGTGTTGTCTGCTTAAACACATTGGAGATGTTTTTGTTATTCATCTTGATGAAAAACTAACTAAACCTTCGCCTAAACGGCAACTTATATATTCCCTATCTGTTAAGAGCTATGGAGGGGAGGGGTGGGGATGTGAAAATAAAGACATGAAAAATATTTATTTAGAGTTTTTTAATAAATGTTTTTGTAATAAATTACAAAAGTTATAAAAATGGTGATAATGGACAACAATCCAAGTAGTGCTATAAATATATATAAAGTAGTACAGTTACACCCTAACTTATGCACAAACTGTATCCAATTTGAAAATTTTGCTGGTTGTTTATCAAACACATAATTTATTTTTAGGTAGTTAATGCCACTTATATCATCCTTAGTAACATTATATGTATACATAAATTTATTACCAGAAATGTAAACCATTCTCATCGGTTTGTAGCAATCAGTGTCATTCTGAATCTTACTAATGCAAATTTCAGCTCTAATTGAATTAGGCATATGATTAACATATATTGTATTTCCAACCAAGGAGAACAGCACTATTAACAAAGAGGAGCTCATTGTTCTAACTAAATGCTAATGTTTCATATTACATATTATATAGGGATTAGTCATCAGTGTCTGTGCGCCGCTTTTTGGCTACATGCTCAAAAGTAGAATTAGATTGTAAACTTGTTAAATATTCCAACATTTCATCCATGTCGACAATATCCCGATGCCCCCATGCAAAAGTTTTTGTGGTATGTGGAAGAGAATATCTTTTATCATCGTGGCTCGTCAAGGCTAGTTTATTTATTAAATTTGTATAAATATTGTGCATACTTGACTTAAACACATACATTGTGCAGAAAACCTTCTTATCTTTTTCTACAACATCTTTATAATCTGATAAATTTAACTGCTTTCTTACACATACTTTACGGATGCCTTTCGCTTTTTTGTCTAAACTATCTTTTGATTTTACACAATAAGCTTTAGCACCAGTGCCATAAAAACTTTCTATAGGAACTCCTTTATATTCATCTTTAAATTTACCAACTACCGATAAAGATATGGGCATATCATGAATATTTGGATCGGGAAAGTTAGAGGTGTCAAATTTTTCCAGATTTTGCTTCATGTCTTCATAAAAATTTTCGGTCTCAATTTCTAATATCAACGAGTCAGTATCCGTGTACAATAAACTTACATTATCTCCATACTTTAATTTCAAATATCCGTAATAAAATTCATACATTACAGTTTTTGCAATATCCAAGATACTCATTCCAACATAAATGGGTTTATTATATTCTATGCATACCTTTTGAAGTTGAATTGCTACTAAATTTTCAGAAAAAATCTTTAAATCTTTAAACTGTGGCTTTGCAATTAATTTTTCAGCACACATCTTAGTACCTTCTCTCTCCCATTGCGATACTAGCTTAATATCTACGCGCGTATCGACATTCTCCATAGTTTTCCCAAAAACGCTGTTATTTGCTGATTTGTATGAATTTTTTTCAAACTTATTTTTTGAAGCATTTCTTAAATTAGTGTTTAAGTCAATGTATTTAGCTAGCCAGGGAGATTGGGTAAATTTAATTCCTCGATGTATTTTTAAAAGTTTAAGTCCGAATTTTAAACATTGTTTTAAGGAGCGATAATGAATAATATAGTTACTCTTATTATTTAAATTTGGAATTAATTTAGAGTATTTTGAAATTGGTGGTGTAAACTGTTCGGGACAGAACGGAAAGTCGTTATGATTGTCATGTAAATAATGAGGATATTCTAAGTCAACTTCAAAAACATACCCGATAGATGATGTATCTGAAAGTTCTAAAATATTAATTTGCTTTAATTTCATCCTCCGAAAGCCAAACAAAATTCTTTTCTGGTAAGAACTGCTTCATTGCAAAACCATACAAGTTTGTTGCATCTAAATATGCAATATATTTTGTTGCCCTTTTTGGATCAAAATTATCAAGAAAAGGATTATTGGCTTCAGATTTGCGAGATGTGCAAGTACTAACTCCACCACGAACTCCTTTTTTGAAGAAATGAAGCATATCAGGATCTGTCAACAAGTCTAGTTCTACTTTTGTAAATTTCATCATGGCGTCCCAACACATAGAAGGACTAGTAACATAATTGGCCGGATCTAATGTATAAGTTTTATAACAAGTATTTCTATAGTTTTCGAATATATCAGCTAAAAGTAAAACATCGGATTTTAAATAAATATCAGAATATTCACCTAACGTTGAACAATTAAATACTGCCCAAACCTCTTGAGCTCTTTGATAATCTTCAGCAGAAATATTCTCGTCAATTAAATTATTATAAAACTTATCAATAGACGGCAAACATTTGTCACCTAATTTGTCAAGAGAATCAACGTAAGAATATGGAAATACTCCTTTTTGTCTGATATAGTAAAATTGTCTTTCGTCTGAAAAATGTTTCTTTATTTCAAGACACTGAGCGTCTTCTAGAGTATTTGACAGCGATTCTAGAGATTCTGGTAGAAACTGAAAGGAATCTATGAACCGTAAATTTAATCTAACACTTTCCTTTTTTTTATTTTGGCTGTCATATTTACCTACAATAATTTGTTTATTAAATGAAATATATTTTTCTTTGTTTTGAGCAATAACACTAATATTTTCTTTGTTGTTACACAACGATTTTATAAATAAATGGGAATCGTAATTTTTTAAATTATGAAGAATTATTGGAATGTAATTTGGAGTTTTGAAATGTAAATTGCAAATAGAATGAGCTGCTCCACGATAATTTCCAGTTATATGACAATGATCCATACATTTTACAAAGTTTCCCGCTGAAAATGGTTTTTCGCATAAATAGCAGACAATTGCATTATGATATTCATCCTGCTGCGAAGGGTTTAATTTATTCATCGGCTTTTGATTTTTTAAATAATTATTATAAAGGTTTTTTACATCTTGTTCAATAAATTCAATAAACTTTTTTGCACAATCGGCCCCGCGATAAAGTTTCAACGATACAAGATTTTCATCAAATGAAGATTTAATGTAGTAAGCGAATGAATATGGTATATGTTCAGCAGTTTTAATGGTATATGATACTGAATTATTAAGTACTGATTGTTTATTTTCAATATTTTTTAAGTAGCACTCAAAATCGGCATAAATTACGAAAGGGCATTTATATTGCTTTTGAATATTTTCAAATTTTAAAACGTTTGCTTGGATCTGATTTCCAAACTTATCTAAAGTCATATTATCTGAAGGAAATTCTATCCGAACAAAATTGCAATCATGTTCTAAGTGTCTTTTTAGTTTTTTTTCTGTACCAAAATATTGCAAGCATCCGTCGCATAAATGCTTTCTTATTTTCTTTTTTGATAATTGCTTAAATAACAATTTAGATAAATCTTTTATCCAACAATAATGGCTATTACCATCGTGAGAAATAATTATAAGTAGATTTATGTGTAAATCTTTTTTGTTAATGTTGTAGTGTAAAGGCCCAACAATTTCATATGCATATACACCATCTCTAAAAAATTTCTCAATTCCATAAACGTTTATGGACAAATTATTATTCCTTTCAAATGTGCTAATTTGCTTTAATTCGACCGGAAAATGTATACCTGTGAAATCGAAGATAGTTCGGAAGTCCGGATAAGAGGAAGTTTTTCTAGGGTTCCCTATGGGCTTACATACGGCCGAAACAACAGCCCATGCGAAACAGCAGTCATCTTCATTCATGACGTTGACTAAGCTGCCCCGAAACTCTGGAATTGGAATGTAGGAAGCTGCACATAAGGGATTGTGCTTGTTGATATTCACTTCCAAATGTAGAATTTGTTGTAATATCCAACCTAAAACAAAAAATAAATATTTAGTATTAAAAATGTAACACTTTCCCTACTTGAAATAAAGCATTAACGATAAAATAGAAATACCCAATTTACCTGAGTCGCGTTCCGGTAGTTCATCAGCTTTGGTCGACAACGTCTTGAATAAATCGTCATACAATTCATCTAAATTAGTCGTCTCAGTCACGATATGGAAGGGAGTGTTGAATGATTTCACTGCTGTAGACTTTAAAGTGGGAGAGTAGTAGACGCCAAATAGTTCTACATTGACCTTAGTGGATGTATGCTCCTGTTGTGTCTGCCGAATCAACGATATAAATTTTCTATAAACTTCTTGTTGAAATTTCTTAATGTCGACGTAGAAATTCGGAGAATAAACTTTGTATGCGGCGATTCGGCACTTGAAAGCGCTCCTAATAAGGTCAATTCCATCCCCATACTTAATACTGCTGTTGCTTTTGTGGTTGTTGGTTCTCAGATGAAATTTCCAATTATTAAGATCGACTGCGACATTACAGTCTTCACACTGCCGTTTCGCATTAATCTCGCCAAACTGAGCATCAACTGAAACAATAAGTTTTCATTTAAATATATATATTTTTTTATTATTTATCGAATTATTTAAGACTGTATTTAGAGGGATACTTACTATCAATTAAATGCTCATCTAGGTTTAAAGATGTGTCTGTGCTCAAACATATTTCCTTGAGGTGTCTTACGGCATGCTGTCTCAGTTTAAATTCTTTGAGGCATAGTGTGCATAGGAAAGCCATTTTTATTTTTTTAAACTGAATATGAAACACTTTTGCGTATTTTTAAATAAGAAAACTTATCCCCCCTCCCCGCAAAAGTTAATACTATTTTAAATTTTGACCAAAGCAGGGGCTAAAAAATATATTTCCTAAATTTAGAAGAAGTTCCCCTGCCTTTTTATTACATTTTTCACATCCCTTAGACTTGAATTACATAAATTATTGCACACATTATCAAAATTGAAGTGATTATACACCATCGATTTCAATGTTGCAGAACCACGTCTTGCTTCATCCTCAGATAATGAAGCTTTAGATTTAGCATGTAAAAATTGATCCAATTCACTTCTAATAGGATCTTTGAAGGAGCCGTTCTTTTTTTGGTTTAACGGATTTTTTAAAACAGAATTAGTTTTAACCCTTTTAACCCCGCAACTTTCTGAAGGCTCAGACGCAGGACGTTTAGTACCTAACTTTATTTGATTCAAGCTCTGAGAACTTGTTTCAAATAAATTTTCGGAAGTTTCATTCTGAATTTGAGCTTCCAAAATTCCGTTAGGGTTAAATTCAGGCTTAAATTTGGGTTGCTGAAATTGTAGGGGGTACTGAACTTTAATGCAATTTTCAGCCTCAGAATGCGTTTGAATATCCTCTCCAATTTCAACTACCAAAATTTCATCAAAATTAATTTTGGGTTTAATTTTTCTTTTCTGAAATTGTAGTGGATACTGAAGTTTACTGTGATTGCAATTTTCAACCACAGAATACACCTCAATATCCCCTACAATTTCAGAAACCGTTTTATTAAAAACATTTACAGATTTAGCAGAGAAATGTAAATTAGGTGTTGGTGTACACTCCTCATCGGAAATTTTAATTATAGAAACTTTCTCTGCCGAATTTTCTTTTACATCGACAGAAATAGAAGAATGTAACGTAATTCGCCCCCACTCAGAAACTTCTTGAATCGCTTCCCCAAAATTTGTTCCAACTACATTTGAAGCCTCAGAAATGGGTGAAGCTAAGCAGACATATTTATCGCGTTTTTGATAATCTTGTTCGCAAACCCCTTGTTCCATTGAATTAAAACAATTTTGAAAATCATCTTCACGTTTTTGATCCCCTTGTTCCATTGAATTAAAATAAATTTGAAAATCATCTGAACTATTGTCACACAAATCGGCAATATTTATTGTTGACTCATGAGGAGTTTCAAACTCCTCGGCATCATTGAAAATTCTAATAAGTTGATTTAAGACATCTGTATGATTCTCGCTAATTTCTAACAAGTTATTATTTGTCTGCTTAACTTCACCCATTTCTGATTCATTCACATCCATTTTAAAATCATTAGTTCCCCCTGAATATAAGAAATCCTCTGACCCCATTAAATTAATATAATTTTGAAAGCCATCTCCCCCCGAATTATTTACATTTAAATCTATTTCTGTCATTTTTTCCTCTAGCTGTTCCCCCGTTAACCCACAAAAAGGACAGTCCATAAGATCGTGAACCTTGCAAGCATACTTTAAATTAAATTTAGTTAAGTCGATTAAAGAACTCATTATAAAATAGAAAATATAGAAATATAGA
This sequence comes from Pachyrhynchus sulphureomaculatus, assembly GCA_019049505.1. Taxonomy (NCBI): domain Eukaryota; kingdom Metazoa; phylum Arthropoda; class Insecta; order Coleoptera; family Curculionidae; genus Pachyrhynchus; species Pachyrhynchus sulphureomaculatus. Next base: position 23,894 of record JAHKBH010003470.1, read on the forward strand.
AATAAAAATTTAAGTTCAATTAATTTAAAAAGAAATTACAAACCAAAAACCTATGCACAACCACACACAAAGGCACAAAGTATGGTTTATATACACTGAAACAGCCACACAGAAAGGCGCAAAGTATATTTTAGGAATGTAAGCACAAACTCAGACTAAACGAACGAATGCATACGACGCGGTTTTATATAAACAGGTACGCCTGGTACCGCATGGTACGCCTGGTACCGCTTGGCACCATGATGCGCTGCTACGGCGAGCGGGTTAAAGTCCCCTCGTCTAGAGGTCAAGTCAAGGTGAGCATGAGCAGTCCAAATATATTTCTTTTTTCCTCGATATATATATATATTTTTTTTTTTTTCCCTCGATTTTTTTTTTTTTTCCCTCTTTTTTTTTTTTTTTTTTCTCGACTTTTTTTTTTTTTTTTTTCCTCGATTTTTTTTTTTTTTTTTTCCTCGACTTTTTTTTTTTTTTTTCGATTTTTATATTTTTTGATTTATGAGGTTTTTTTTTTTTTTTCACCATTTTCACCCATGCGCGGCACATGTAGACATGCGCAGTTGGGTCAGATCGAACGAGGACACCCATTGGCATCGGATTTCAAGGTAGGGCTTTGGGTTGGTACTTCGTATCTCTTTATATTGCCAGGTAATGCTTCAATTCTTCAGTATCTACAAACTTAAACATCTTAACTGATTTTAGAAAGAAAAAATACTTAATCTAAAATGGAAAGTTATCATGAGTGTTCTTCGATGTACTCTGGCGAGACCATTATTTGGCCGCCTATTAATTTTTTGAGCAGTTTAGAACGTTTATGGGGTATTCCCAAAGAAGCTGTAAAAGTTTGTAAACAAATTGACTCAACAGTGCTTTTCGCTCTCCTGCATGATGGTACGGAAATTTACGAATTTCAAGCGCAAGACGAAAATGTGCCGAATCTTTTAAGAGGTGGGATACAAATCTATAATTCCGCACCGCTCACTAACAACCCCTTAATCTCAGCAATGGGGCAATCGACAGGAATGACGTCGCCGATGGAGCCACAAATAGAGCAATCAACATTGGCAGAAATGGTATTTTCAATGGAGCCCTCAACATCAAGCAATGAATGGTCCCTAAATAAATATCTGGAATCAATATTAGAAGCCCCATTGGAAATACCGCTGGAAGATGCTGTCATAGACGTTGTTGAGGAACAGCTACCAATACCTAGCAGACGACAGCCTAGCAGGCATTGCAAAAGGCCTTTCAATTATAAATATAATTTTTAAAATAAGATTTTTTAGAAATTTTTATAAATAAAATTTTTAGAAAAAATTTCAGTTTTTTCTTTTTAAAATTATATTTAGGGTGTTTAAGTTTGTAGATTAAAATAAATATCATTTTTAACGAATGTTTTATTTTTTCTTCTTTTAATATTATTTGTTGAAAGCTAAATAGTTTAAAAGGATTCCAGAATGTTATTTCCATGTGCATTTTAACAATCCGTGCCATTGTGCGTAAGGTGATGTAAAATTGCTGCATAATTACTGAAATTGTTGGGATTGAAAATTACCTATTTGTTTTATAAAGCCATATAAGTAAAAGGTAAATAAAACAATTATAAATAGATTTAAAGAGTTTTATTTATTAAGGTCTTCTCTATTAAACACATGGTTCTCCATTTTTTTTTTTATTTCACCCCCATTACAAACAATACATGGCATTGTGCGTAAGGTAATGTAAAATTACTACATAATTACAGAAATTGTTGGGGTTGAAAATTACCTATTTGTTTTATAAAGCCATATAAGTAAAAGGTAAATAAAACAATTATAAATAGATTTAAAGAGTTTTATTTATTAAGGTCTTCTCTATTAAACACATGGTTCTCCTTTTTTTTTTATTTCACCTCCATTACAAACAATACATGCGTGGGGGTGGCAGATAACAAAAAGTGGAACTTCACATATCGTGCAATGTAAATCGTTCCCACAACACCCCATTAAACGTTTGTAATGGTTTGAAACAAAGTTATGTTTCCCCACTGGCACCTCCAATGCGTGCTGATAATAGCATTTGTGGCATACACTATAAACACCACCAGAACTAGACATTATGACGGCATAACTTTGGAAAACACAAACTTGTCTTGATAAATAATCCGGTTGCAATGTTTCTGCTGCACTTGCTGTTTTAATTCTAACCAATCCTTCTTCTCCGCAGACATTTTCATCTCCAATGTCATTGATCCCCTCATCGACCAAATCGTTTTCACTGTCTTCCTCTTCTTCAAAATTATTTTTATCAGTTATTATAAGACAAGTTTGTCTTTCATGAACTAAATCTTTTTCCTTTCCGTCAAAATGTATAAATTCATCGCCATAAATAGAGACCATGTGTTCATTATTTGCGTCATTCATAAAGACATGACGCTTATCATTTTCGCAATATAAAACTTCGTAAGCTGCCATTTTATCTAAGTTTTTAATACTTTTAGACTTTGCTTCTTGTAACTTGGTTTGCAAATGAGGCGCTTGCTCTTAAGTAGTTGTATGTTTACTGTAAGCTGTGTGGAAGGGGTGATGAGAAGAAAGTGGTGAGAGGTAGTATGCGGAGCCAAGTCTGACCAATCAGGAAAGGGGTGGGGAGCCGAAGCATTAAAGTATGTGGGGCCAAAAGTAGCCCCGACCAATCAGAGTTAAGTGGGAGGGCTCATGCGCGCGATTAGGAAGTGGGGACGATCAATGCTAATGTTTTAGGATCGAAATGAACTGCACGAAATTTGCAGCGACACTGAGCCCAGACAAGGAGGTGTGGCTTAGGAGGCGTGGCTTGGGTCAAGGTCGACCAATCAGAAAAGTGGTGGGGGGGGGTGAGGCTTAAGCCCCCAGTCCCTACTACTGAAACGAGTAGGAATCCTATTTTCATTAATTTTGCGACCACAACTTTTTGGTCAAGCGTGAGCAATCGCGGCACCCATCTTGCGGATAGCTTTCTCATGTCCAAATGTTTATGCAAAATATTATGTACCCGTTCGGTCGAGATGCCCACAGCACTAGCAATCTCACGCACCTTAACTCTTCTGTCATCCATCACCATATCATGGATTTGATCAATGATTTCTGGAGTCGTAACCTCGACAGGCCGTCCAGAACGTTCAGCGTCACTTGTGCCCATATGGCCAGTCCGAAAATTTTGAAAACCACTTATAAACTGTTCTAATCGAAGGTGCAGAGTCACCATAATGTTTATCAAGCTTCTCTTTAGTTTCCTGAGGCGTTTGCCTTTCATAAAGTATGTTTAATCACCACACGAAATTCTTTTTCGTCCATTTCTTGAAAATCACTCGACTTCCTTGATTCACACGAATGCCAAACACAAAGAAATATACCATATGGCTGAAACTTGGTGTGCGTTCATTCAAGAGATGCTACTAACTAAACATGACCGCGATACTCGTCGGTGGTGCCATTTCTCGGACTTTGCACGGACTTTTCAAACCAGCCTCGTATATGTATATATGTATATATGTTATATGTATATATGTTATATGGGTATTATATATGTAATATATGTATATATTTATATATGTATATATGTATATATGTATATATGTATATATGTATATATGTTAGTATGTATATATGTATATATGTATATATGTATATATGTATATATGTATATATGTATATATGTATATATGTATATAATATGTATATATGTATATATGTATATATGTATATATGTATATATGTAATATGTATATATGTATATATGTATATATATGTATATATGTATATATGTATATATATGATATATGTATATATGTATATATGTATATATGTATATATGTATATATGTAATATATGTATATTTGTATATATGTATATATATATGTATATATATATATATATATATATATATATATATATATATGTATATATGTATATATGTATATATGTATATATGTATATATGTATATATGTATTATATATGTATATATATGTATATATGTATATATGTATATATGTATATATGTATATATGTATATATGATATATATATATATATGTATATATGTATATATGTATATATATATTATATGTATATATGTATATATGTATATATGTATATATGTATATATGTATATATGTATATATGTATATATGTATACGTATACGTATATATATTTATATACGTATATATGTATATATGTAAGATTATATAATATATGTATACGTATATACGTATACGTATATATATATATTATATATGAATATATATATATATATATATATATATATATATATATATATATATATATAAACTATAATCTACGATTACGTCATAGAGTCTTTACTCGTTTCAGTCACGTTGTAACTTAAATCAAATGATAAAAACTGACAATATAGAAATCGTTAGTCTGCAACCTTGTTTATACGTAGATCAACGTAATATTTGCGATCCAATTCGGCATTTCCAACAGCAACACTTTTATTTTGAGATAACTTTGAAGCATGCTTTTAAAAATATTGTCATGTCTAATGATTTTCAGGAAGATAATATATAAAAACAATACCCGGTGAGGCATGTAGTTATTAGAGCAGTCTACGTTTCTCTACTATGACTACATTATTATTGAATGTTCGGCTACGATTAAAAAAATTGGTTAAATTTCATCACCACACATTAAAACATAAATACTCGTATATTCGTTAATTATCCTCCATTGTTACGCATAACATCAACAACACGGCGTTCGTGTTGTTGATGTTGACTAACTAGTCTTAGTTAAGCGTTTGACAATGTAGTTGTACTACGAAATCGCGATAACGCAATTGTAAAATTTTTACAAATATATTTAGTGACAGTTAACAAAGTAATTAAGTAGTTTTATTGTTAAAATGTACTGTCACAAAGTAACGGACCAATCAATCAACTTTGTTAATGATTTTGCCATTAACTTTGATACCATCTGTGGCATTCTCTAAGGCCTTCTGGAATATGTGCTCAGAGTATAGATTAAACAGGAGCGGGGAAAGAACACATCCCTGACGAAACACCTCTTTTTATTCCTATTTCCTCAGTCTCTCTGCTATTTACTCGTATTGTCGCCACCTGATACCAATATAGAGTAATGAATCTGATGTCCATATTTTGAAGCATTTGTATTAATTGTGGATGCTTGGCTCGGTCAAATGCTTTTTCGTAGTTGATAAAACACAAGTAAACATCCTTTCTTTGATCTCTACATTTCTGTAAAAAATACACTCAGCCCGAAAAAGTGCTTCTCGAGTTCCAAATCCTGTCTAAATCCGAATTGCTCTTCGCTAACATCTTGTTCGCATTTATTGCGTATTCTATGGTGAATGATCTTAAGCATTACTTTCAAAGCGTGGGCTCATTAGGTTTATAAGACGGTACTGTTCACATCTGTTCGCATTTGGCTTTTTGGTAATGGTATGAACATAGACTTAAGCCAATCCTTTGTTATAGTTCCTGTACTGTAGATGGAATTTATGCAGCTGCACAAGATAGAAATATTTTCTTCATTTTAAAAGTTTATAAACATCGCGGTAAAGATTTCGCGTAAAGATTATCAGGTCCAGGAGCCTTTCCAGTTTTTTGGATGTTTTATTGCATCCCTAACTTCTGCTGGGAGTATATTTAAAGAAATTCCGTCCGTAAGGAGTTCTGGTAATTCTCTGTTGTCATCAAAGGTATTTTTAATGTATCGAGCCCATTCTTCTTTTAGTTCTTTTGTACGGTTAATATCTGATTATTACCGTTTATTAAATATGTTGGTGTTCGTGTGTACTGTTTTGACCGGTAACTTCTTTAACTTTTTTTTATATACTTGAAATAGTCATGCTTTAGATGTAATTCTTCCATTTCCTGACATTGTTCTTCCATCCACTTTTCTTTAGCCCTTTCTTATAACCTTTCGAATCTGTTTTACTGACTCTGTATTTAGTTTTGTTATTGTTTTTATACCGTCTTCTTTCATCCGTAAGTTCCCAATACTTTCCTGGGTCATCCATTCTCTTTTCGCTGTCTTCGTTGGATATTAAGTTTTTCGTTTTGAACTTTGACACAGATATTTTTAAACGACTCCAATGTGGCTTCGACTCATTGCAAGTAGCCTACTGAAATTGTTTGACTTATTGAGTATTCCAGTTTTTTGCGATCGAATTTTCTGGGTTCCTCAGCAGTCGAAAGTTTGCCCTTACATTTTTTGCAGTTTGAATATGCATTCAGTTTGATGTTAATTATGCCATCTCAGAAGGACATTGGTCAGACTCGATGTCGGCTCCAGGATATGTTTTAACTCCACGAACCCCATTCCTATAGCGCTTATTTACCAATATGTAATCGATTTGGTTTCGAACTACATTACCGTTATGGTCTATGGGGAATATCCATGTATACAGTCTTCTCTTTAGGCAGCGTGAACCATGTATTCATAACTACTAAACTACTCTTCTTGACAAAACTCGATAAGGCTTTCACCACGTGCATTTCTTTCGCCTAGCCCATATTCCCCCATGAACATCCCCCACACCTCCTGTTCCTACTTTTGCATTGAAGTCGCCCATGATAATATTTACTTCGTGTTTTTTAGTAACATTTAAAAGTTGTTTTAACTGGGCATTAAAATTGTTGAACTTTCCCCTTCACTTTTATCTGATGTAGGAGCATAAACCTATATTATATTTATATTTTGTGGATGGGCTCTCATTTGGCCCCCAGGAGCATGACTCCGGTCATGACAGGGGCACAAAGTTGAGTACTTTCCTACTGCTTACTTTATTCAATATAACTGCCACACCGATGTAGTGGTTTGAATCATCGTTACCAAGTACATAGTGTAGTTATCCAATATTGGTCTTTCCCCGTTTTGGGCCATCGTACTTTCACTGGCGGTCGTTAATAATATTAAATCCTTCAAGATATTTTAGAAGATGCTGGTTAATAGCCTCTCTTCATGACTTTCGATATTATTGAAAGCAATGCGAATGGTCGGATAGGTAGTTGTTTGGCAAGGGGTCTTCTCACCTTTTTTGGGTATCGGTTGAAACTGTGGCGCATTTCCACAGGAAGAAAATAATCCTTTTCTGTATGTAGGATAGGTTGAAAAGTCTACAGAAAGCTGATGTTAAGTAGATCTCTCGCGCGGTTTTTAAGTACTATGGACCGTATTCCCCCTTCTGTCAGCGCCAGAAGTCCCTTTTTGGTGTTTAGCCATTAAAATACGTTTTACGATACTCTGTCTGAAGACAATATCGAGGCATCCTGTACTGCACTATGGGAATAGTAGGTGGTATTTTTCCTTGGAAAATCATCAGTATAAAATGTGAAGCAAAGAGTTCAGCCAACAAGTTTGCTTTCTCAATAGGTGTTGTTGCAATAGAATTAGTGGTGGTATAGTGATTCGTTGAAACTGCCTGTTATCGTATAGTGACTGATCAAAAAGACCTGAAATTGTTGGGGCAAGCAAGAAGTTTGTTTCTAATTCGTTGATTATGTGCCTTCTCGGCTTCGTTCGATAATTTTTTTTGCATCTGGTCCCCTGCACGAAGATGTTATGATTTATGGTGGTTAGGATCTTCATGCCATTATCAGGTAAGCAAGACGTTTAGAAGCAACAGCTTCTTTGCACTCAAACCAAGGCTTGCCGTTAGAAGGACATTTCATCGAAAAAGGGATTTAATTGTCCATACCAGTCAAAAATATCAGAAACCTCCTTAGCGCAGTCAGGATGGGTCGTCAGATCGAAAACAAACGTTTAACAAAGGGAAAGTTCGAAGACTATTCCATGAGTTCCTCTACTGTAGCAGACTTGTAGTGTCAAATCTTTTGCGCGGTTTAGGCGCCTATCTCTTACTAATTGGTAGGAATATACTCGAACGGTTGATTTACGGTGACAGTGTAAATCTCTGGATTGACGGTTTTAAAAACCCATCAAGAAGAATGGCGAAACTCTCCGTTTCAATCAGGGACCCGTGTTAGTTCGTCAGTAAGCCGAGTTATGTCAGGAATTGATGTAATGAGAATGATTCAGTTTCAACGGGACCTTGTCTGTCGGTAGTATTTGAATTACTTAAGCCAGTTGATGTTGTGGACATTAAAGTCGCCCAGGACTGTAAATGATCGATGGTGTTTGCAAGAAAACTGGCGAAAAGTGTTATAAGTTAGTATTCACTTGGTGGTCGATATAGAGGCAGCAGATAAACCTTTTGTAGTTTGTTGAGTTATTATTTTTAACCACGTTAACATCGAAGTTTCGAGGGTCCAGAGCTTCTTCTCTCGTTTTGCAAGAGGGGTCGCTTCTGACAAAAAGACAGATTCTAAAGTCATACCCAGGATTAGAGAAAGTTGACTATGTGGTCGATTTGAACTAACCTTGGTGTCACAGAAGAACGAAGTACATGAGGTCTCCTACTCGATTGCAGGTGTTGGTGCACTGAATTTATGTTCGAGGTTTAAACCTCGTATGTTGCAAAAATCTATTTTAAAGTTGTGATCTCTGCATGTTGACGTCTCTGAATTAACCCCCACTCGGAGCCCGGGGGGCTATTTTTCCTCCGAAACTTTTTTGGATCCAGGTTGGCCTCATCATGCTACTTTTTGTCCCACAGTCCGGGGACATCAGCACAGCCACTGAAACGTTAAGAAACTTTAGCGCAGCCATAAGCCAATGCGACGGTATCCACACCGGGCGATGCCTGGTGGGATCTGGGCATCTACCATCTAAGTTGTTCTTTTAAGTCGCCTTCTACGATAGGTAGAACGTTACGGAGGAGATATTCTATCCAGCTCCCTTAATGCTAGTAATCTCCCACGGGGTGTGGATTACTAGCATTAAGACATTTTTTATTGTTTTAGCTGTATTTATCTTTCAAATACGATAGTGATTAAAAATTTGCCAGTATACATATTACACGTCTGAGTAGGGCCCGATTGACGCGTAGAGCCGCATCTCAATAGGAACCATTTAAAAATGCTGTGCACGCTGGTCCGAGTCTCCTATAACCGTTTGATGTTTATATTGTGTGCTGTTTAACCGGCACTCCTGTATTTACTGTTCTGTTGGATGTTCTTGATATATCAAAGAGTGAAGTTTCACAGCTGGTTTCTAGTTGATGGGTAGGTTATATTTGTAATGGCGAGTTTTATGCGTTTGACTGTTTCTGGGGATTGTTTTGATTGTTATTTTACGTTATTTTGTTACAAGTTTGTTAGTTTTTACAGTAATAATTGTGTTAGTTTTCAACGAATCTGATAAATACTTGAGTAAAACGTGATTCCGGCACACAAAATTATTTTACAGAAGCAAATATTATTGCACTACTTTAAATTAATTTTATTGTAAAAACATGGTGCTTTTTTTAGATATATCCTTTTTTTGCTTCTCATTAAAGTTATTTTTTAGGTTTTTATTATTATTTTTTTTTGATTTTTGTAGCAAAAATAAATGTGAAAGACAATTTGTATTCCCCTAATGAAAATTGAAAAGGTAATGTAAGATAATATTTAATTTTCATATTTCTACAGCCTAAGAACCATGAAAAATGAATGAAGCAGCAGCCTCTGAAAACTTCCTCCTCACGCTATTAACTCTTATATATTTTACTGTAAAATAATACGCTCATATTTGTCATTTACATTAACGAGAAAAACACTAGGAAAAAATTCTCAAAATACCATTGAAAATTAGGACTATATTTAATGAACCCCTACTCCTTTCACTTTCACTTTTGGCTTAAAATTGAAAATACATGAAGAAAATAACCATTTGTTTGAATTCCTCAGTTCCCAAAACCTTGAAAATGATATATAACGCTATGTATAGGGAAATAACCCCTCTAATCTCCTTCTCCATCCTTTTATCACTCATATGTTTTTACTATAGAATATTTATGCATAAAATTTGTTTTATTACAAAAAACAACAGGGAAAAATTGCTCACGACCTCCTCTCTTAAGGCGTATATCGTTCAAAAAAAATTCATCCTCTCATTTTGGTAATGTTTAAAATGTTTTACTTAATTTTTTTTTAAAACTTAATGATTAATTAATAGGGAAAGTTACAACATAAACATACATTTATAATTTTAAAAACTTAAAAAATAATGTTATTACGCACCCTTGCGAACGTTTGATAGATTTTAAAACTATTACTTATTTTGATGTGTTGTATACATGGTAGCCTAAAATTAATTGAAATAACTTAGTGTATATGTGGCCGCGCGCACACACACACGCACACCCGCGCACAACGCACGGCATACCGCACGTACACGCACTCACACGCACGCACACGCCACGCACACACACGACACGCACCCCACGCACGCACACGCACTGCATGCACACGCACACGCAACCACACACTCGCACACACTCGCACACACTCGCACCACACACACACACGAGCACTTTTCTTATTAGTTGTCTATTTGTACAAGATTCGGTGCTAAGGGTTGGCTAAGGGTGTTTTTCTAAGATGAGAAATCGAAATCAGCTCACAGGTTTTGTTGTAAATTGTAGGGGGGCCGCAAATTCATTGCCCTATGTATACTTTTAAATTGTCATAACTTTTTTATACCACTCTGTATGATGTGTTTAACTAAATTTCATTTTTAATTCCATTTTCATATGCACAAATGCGTGTCCTTCACCCACGTTTCTTCACGGTATATACTTACTTTGCAACGCTCAAAAATCACTTTGGGCAAAGATGTAAGTTGTTTATGATATGTTCTATGACTTAACTAGCTTGTAGTAATACTGACAGAAAGTCTATTTTTGACAGATCATCAAACAAGTTTTTTGAGTATTAACGAGAATAAATCCCTTTCTCAAGCTCAACAGTGTTGTTTAAATGTAGATTATTATGGAGTACACTTTTGGTGAGCAAACTGATATGAAATTTTAGTGTTTGGGTTTTTGTAACGGCAACGGTCGCAAAAGTGCTCGCGTTATATCACGAAAGATTTCCCGCCTCGTCGGACTCCTAACCATCAGGACTTTTGCAATTATTGAGAAGGCGACATTCGAGAAATTGGACATTTAAGACAAAGATCAGCGAAAATAATTGGGCAGCCTTCACAAGCTAGAGCACCCCGATGTTGAAGAGGAAATCCTTGAAATTGTACACGATAATCCTGGAAATCAGCACTCGTTTAATTGAACAAAATCTCAACAGGAATATATCAAACAAGACTATAACAACTTCACCACCACCGATCATTCGAACAACTGCGCAAATTATTCAGTTCAACGCCATGCCATTCTACACACAGTGCCGCCCAGGAACTCTTAGCCTCCAGATCTTGGATCCCGTTTGCATTTTTCACTAAAATTATTTTAGCCACATAGCGACCTGTTGCTCGCGCGCTTCTTCCACACTACAACTAAACCACTTACCATGAGTTTAACAGTACTGCAAAGCCACTGTGCGCCAGGTTTACCTCCGACGTGGTATACCAAATACTGCATACTATACATTGTTTACGCTGGAGGGAAAACTCAACCTTGCTGTGCAACAAAGACCTTTTTCAACGCGAATTTCAGTATTAATGTCCTGGTTGTGAATTTGTCGCCGAAACTTATTTGATCGGCCACTTTCGGTTACCCCAGAGAACCTTGATGGTGAATCAATTACTACCGCTACAATCATCTGTCAGTCCGTGAACACTGTTCCTGAATTATTGGAAAACTTAACCGCATTAATTTATGTCGGCCGACAAGTGCTTTTTGCAATTGCCATAATGGTGCATCCATCCCCATTTCTGTCGCAGTAATGTGAGAAATCTTGTCTGAAGCACACCGCACAAAGTATCAACACAACACCCGATAAACTGCGATCGGAAGAGCAAAGGACAAGTGAAAGAATTCACCACCACCCAGTGGCTCACCTTCGTTCCCCAGACGTACATTACACATCCACATGGCGATTTATTTCCTTTCTTGGGGTGCATTGAAAATCAATTAGGTTTATCAAGTTCAAAATCATAGCAACATTGAGCAACACACACCTTGTGGAATGGGATTCAAAAATCAGTCTAAATAGCAACAAGCAACGCTTTACGATTAGCAACACAAATTTTAAGAAAGAAAAGTCTACAACTTTAAATTCCTGCAACCGATCGTATTAATTTTATGCATTAGAGAAGAATCGTAGCACATATGTTCGCACGATTTAGGTGGCTAGTTAATAGGACAGCGGCGCACCCGTTTATCTTGAAACATGATATTGTGACACAACCAATACCCCTTCTATCCCAATTGATCAGATTATCAACATTATTGTCTTACGGAATTTATCGAACTTTGTGGAATATTCTTTTAATGCCCTTTGCGACCAGTTGGATTATTTTACATTCTTACTGTTTGTTGGGGCCCGTTTCGCGTACCTAATAACTAAATTTATTAATTGTTGTTTCACAGAGCCCTGTTTACCTTTAAAGCATTGCTCCAAATTTCGAAAGACTATTCTTTTGGACCTTGTCCTAAGCCTGGTTGAAGTGTGGAGGAATACATTTGGCGAATTTGGGACAATGGAATGAAAAATTACGGAAAACAAACATCTCATTATCTCAGAAACTGTACCAACAGAGTTTTTTTTAGACAGGGAGAAAGGCGGGAGGGAATTACAGAAATTATTTAATTAAAAATATCATACAGAGTAGTATAAAAAAGTTATGACAATTTTAAAAGTATACACAGTGCATTAAGTTGCGCTCGCCCGCACCTACAATTTACAACAAAAACTGTGAGCTGATTTCGATTTCTCATTCTTAGAAAATCCCTTAGCACCGAATTTTTGTACAAATAGTCACAATTATTAACGAAAGCTACTTTAAAAAATAACTTAAATCAGAGTATACACTTTTATCAAAAATTCGTAATTTTTGTGGACTAAAGTAAGTTGGGTTTAAATGATCAATATTTTGCAAATCCACACTCGGTACAGCTCCCCAAAATAAAACCAAACTCTCATGCGTTAGTTTTTTTAAAACGTGCTTTATTAAATGAATTGGTAAGGACTGTATGTGAAATTACTTACCAAAAATTTAGCAGTTAATTCATCTCTGGTGAAGACAATGAAATTTGCATTTTTGTTGTCCAGCGTTAGTATGGAATGATTTACACAAAACATGATTAAAGACACTTAGGAGAGTTTACACAATATCTTAAAATACATTAGAATACCATTGTCAATAAACATTAAGTTAAAACAACTTTTAGTAAGACCGAAACATAACTGCAAGAAACACCTTGATAGTACTCCATTTTAACAATTTTTGACGTCGAGTTAGTAGCTAAATCTATTTAGTGATATTTGAGGTCGAACTCGGATATTGTTGGTAGTCTATGATCGTCATCAGGTCGACAAAAAACCATAAAAGCATTAAAGTTAGGGTAAGTGGGTAAATTTTTTTAGGGGATGCTAATTTTAGATAAATTATTTAATTCATTAATGATATCTATTTTTTAGTTTTAAATTTATAAAAAAGAGGGACTTAAATTTGACAATGAATTTGTTACTCCTTCGAACGAGTTATTTATTATTTAAATTATAATAATTCTTTTAAGTTTATAAGCAATATTTATTATTATTTATTATATATATATTTATAATATATATATATATCTATATATAATATATGTGTAGTAAACATACCATGTTAGCTCTTCGCCAATATTTCAACTTTCAGAATGAAAAACGCAGATCCATTGGCTCTGACCTTTAAAGTAAAGTAGAGTCTTTTTTTTTTTTATTTTGATGTACCTTTAAATTTTGGCAATTGCTCTTCTTATAAAATATCCTAGGTTGTTAGGTGACATAATCACTAAAATGAACTAGAACCACTTTCTAATTAGAAATTTTACAATGTTCACAGTTTTTTAATTTATAATTTTATATTTATAAAATCTCGTCTATCAAGTAATTTTGTCATTGACCTTTGAAGGCCAGCTATTTTTTTGTGGAATTTCCTGTTTTGTAGGCATTTCTAGAATTTCTATTTGATAATGGTAATGAATTTAAAATGCAAGCATAAATCTTATAAAAATAGAAAAAAATTATCGCTATTATGGTAGGGTTTTGTTTAGAATTAAATTAGGAAAGTTTTTGAACAGCACACATGGTCCCGGAAAAAAACCCCGGTCTCAAACTGAGGCACGCTTGTCGCACATAGTTTTACTACATACACCCTAAACCAATTCAACAATACACGACCGATTATAATCATCATGAAACACATCCTGAGAAATTGTTTCTACTTGAAAGACATTTGACGTTTTCCCCCAGTGGATTGTCAATGATTTTGCGGTTACCAGCTGAATTTTTTAAAATAAAATTCATAAAATTAAACGTTTAACATCTGTTAAATAACTGAAAATACACGAAAAACTATATACTAACTTTTCAAACTATAGAAGAACTTCAAAAATATTGTACAAAAAAGAAAACAATAGTCATTTAATTTCCATTTGAAAAATATATTATTTTAAAAAGAAATGGAGAAAATAACAACATAGAATAGCTTAAAAAAGGTATTTCAATTTATGCCCTAAGTAAAAACATTTGAATATTTAATTTTTGTTTCGAGGGCCAATTTTGACCATAACAATTGGCTATATTGCCGCAACCTTATCTGTATAATGGATAAAAACATTTTATAAGCGTAGTAAAGCCAACACCTGAAAATAAAGTATTACTTCTGCTTGATAACATACATCACATTCGAAGAACCTGGAAGCGTTGAATATAACAAAGACTAATGGGATAATAATGTTACAATGGCCATGCTATACTCACTAGCTCCAGCCACTGGACGTATCTTTTTTTATCCATAAGCAGTCACTAT